>PVLA01006934.1:0-114050 GCA_004027455.1 Hydrochoerus hydrochaeris
TACTTCGCCTTCTACTTTCGCGTATTTCTTGCAGAAAAATTTCTAGAGTATTTAATTCCGCGTATCTTGGCCTAGGCACATGCACTGTAGAGCTCTATGTGAGCTCATTTCGGTATTACTGCAGACGCAAATAGAAGGCAACAGATCTCTAGCTGGTGGTGTGGTGCATGCCTGGAATTTTGGCCCTCGGGGAGACTGAAGCAGGAGGATCACAAGTTTCCTTTCCACCTGGACAATTTAGTAATTTACTGAGACCTTGTTTCAAAATGCAAAATAGGTAAATCTGGAGAGGGAGCTCAGTGAACAGGTCATGGGTTCGATGCCAGTACTGAAAGAAAAGAAAAGAAATAAAGAAAAGAAAAGAAAGAAAAAGAGAATGCTGCAGGTCTTGTCATCTTCCTTGACATTCTCTGTCCTTTAACAAAATGGGCACAGGCTACCTGAGAGCATTGTGCATCTCAGAGCTGGGCTGGGCTCCTGGCTGAGGCGTGGGCGGGACCACAATCTGAAGTGAGAAGAATCGGCACCTTGGGAATACAGGTCATAGTAGGGACCGACTCCCCTTTGTCCCACGGTGCTCGCAGATTGCCAGCACAAGGTTCAGCACTCCTCAGCGGAAGCACCCACTGTCAAATAGCCCCTCGGTGTGTGGCTGGTTACCACCCAAGGGGAAGAACAGAGGCCTCACTCATGGCTCTGTTTCCCTTCCCAAACGAAGCCTGGCGGATTCCTTCCCTGATGTGTTCATCTCCCCTTAGGCATTTTGCTTGGCTGCATGGGGCTGGGTTACTCACCAGTCCGCAGGGTTGGTCCGCAGGGTTTGTCCGCAGGAACCACGAGACACTTTGTGCGCACAGCTGCAGCGCCAGGTCACAGGATGGGGCGTGTCTGGGGCTCTCTTCAGCGTTTCCTGGCCACAAGCCTGGAAGGGGAACCTGCAGGGGTCTGGCCTCCAGAAAACATGGCACGGGCAACACTGCACGATTCTGTTCCAAAACATAATTTCTTTGCCATTATCCTACATGAGAATTCTCTTCTGAATATAACTGCGTTAAACCCCGTGGTTGACCACTCTTTGTCCAGACATCCAAAAGGCCCTGTTACAGAGCAGAAGCCGTGATTTCCAGGAGGAGCCCCCAGAGGGAGCCCTTCAGCTGGCAAACGTCTCCTGGAGGCGGCGAAGGTGTTCTTCCCTCGCAGCAGCACACCATGCGTGTATGAAATGCTGAATATGTTAGCTTAATTAGCCCAGGTTGTATAATTGTTGTACATTGCATTCTGAAATCATCGCTTAAGTTTTTATCCATATAAAACAAGTAGCTATAATTTGTCAGTTTATAATTTAAAAAAATAATACAACAACAGCAAAACATGTATACAAGGTAACTCACACTCATCAGACAGGCCAGGAAATCTTCCTTGAGAACAGTATGAATTCAGATATGAGAAATATGAACATACATATTAGCCAGAATATGACCAGTATAAAATCAGTAGATATTTATGGAACTGAATAATTGAATGAGTGATGTGTCCCTGAATTTTTAAAGAAAATCAAGAATAAAGCTCTTTGGTATATTTCTAAGCACCTTGATTCCCTGACATCTTTTGTATTAGCAGCTTAGATATTTCTTAGCGAATTGTACTCAGAATCAGTAGGCAATCTAATTGTAGCAGCTCTGAAAGAATCCCCAATGCTCCAAAATCTGAGAAGCCTATGACTATTAACATCCTCACAGCAAGCAGCTACTGCCTAAATTTCAGCTCATGACACATTGATAATGAGAGTCTAAGTGAAGTCCCCAGTGTTACAGCGTCGCCGAGGAGTGTTAGAGCAGGCAGGAGTCAGACATGAGGACCCCTAGTGCTAGCCCAACATGTGCACACACACAGCCACAGCCACAGACACATGCTTGGACGTCCACATCCAGGCAGCCACACATATATTCACAGAAACATGCAGACAGTCGCATCTTCACATACAACCACAGACTGACTCACCCACACTCATAGGTACATAAACACCTTTGCGCATGAGAACACACACCTTCACTCAGCCTCACACCGCACAGACTCATACACAAACACCCACATACACACACACACACTTTTACAAACATATATAAACAACCACACATTCACACAGTCACATGTGCTGAAATATTCACATATTGACACAAACACATAAATTTGCATATGTGCACACAAATGCACCTTATGCAGAGATGCACCACTCAGAGTAACACAGTTTATGTCAAGAACAAATCCACACTCTCATTTTTGCACATAAACATACAGAAGAACATTAAGTATACATTTAAGACATATTGATTCACACATTTGGACATGTGCACACCCACAGAAACAAATTTTCATACATACTGATAATAACAGACATGGATTCTCCAACATATGCACATTCACACATGTACATGCACTCACAGAAATGTGTGTGTTCAAGAACACATATAAACAAATTCTCAATCATGCGCATTCTGATTTGAAAATATATAAGACCATAATTCACATTTCTGTACAAAATTACACACTACTCTGTCATACAGAGCCACAATCCTCATACACATTACATTCATACACACAAACATGCAGACTACCACAAACACACAAATACAAACATACACTGATATCAAGCACATGAAAATGTGCTTACATAGAAGCACACACATAAGAACCCACCCAAATTATACATGCTCAAACACACAAATGCATGCTAACAGAAATTCCCACAAGCACAGAGACACACACACAAAATCACACACACCCTCTCACATACTCAAACACACAAACATGCATGCTCGCACCAAAACTAAATGTACACAAGAACAATTTCTCATACAGAAAAACAGACATTCCTGCACACAACACATTAAATACACATACACATGCTTACACAGAGCTACACAAGCACATTATCTCTCACACACTCACACACACAGTATCACTGGTGTTTCACGCCATCCAGTTCTAGCCAATTCCTTGTACCTTTCCCTTATTAAAAATCTTGTTTGAAACCTAACCCTCATCTTTGCTTGTTCTCAAATCATTGTATCAAAATTCTCTTCTTATTGCCTTATGTTGGCTGAGCTAAAATGCGTGACTTCCTATCACCACCTAAGCCTATACGCAATAACACACTGTCATTTCTTGGATGATTTGTCATCACTTTTTGTTAGTGTCTCTGCTTTGTGTAAGGCGCCCTTTTATGTCTCCGCTGTAGATACTTCTGCAGCCGCCACATGGTTCAGGGCTGGTTTCCAGAGCCTTCCCGCCTGACTGTCTTCCCACGTTGCACACTCAGTCTTTACCTTCTCATTTCCATCCAAGAGGCAACGACTGCCCAAATCTGACTCCTGCAATTTTTTTTTGTCTTCAATCACTCCTGGAGTGAAACTTACAATCACATATATTAATATATTCTGGATCACCCGAAAACTTTTCCAGAATAAAACAATGAGTAAAAAAACAAACAAATACATCAGCTGTGTAATTTTATTTCCTGGATGTACAATTCAAACTGAACATGTAACTTTCTGTATTCTCTTGGAAAATTAAGGACTCTAGAACCCATCCAATCACTTAAGCAAAAAACATTACTGCCTCTTGAACACCCTTTAACTTCCTAGTGATGGAGGACAGGCGATGAGCATGTTCTATATTCAAGTTTCCAAACCTGTCTGTTACCAAGGTCTCTGCCACCACCTTAGACGAGCATTTTGCCCTTCACTGGATGATTGCAGTAGCTTTCACCTGCCTCCCTGGCACCTTCATTTCTCCCACAGGAAGCTTTCTCTTTACTGAGCCAGAATGATTTGCCTAACTCCATGGGAAGAGCCCTTGGCTCCTCACCTGAGCAAATACAACTAGTTTCATAATGAGATCATAAAACTTGGCGATAGCTTTATAGTTTTCCAGATAGAAAATTAAGAAGTTGACACTTACTAACAAGGTAACATGATTTGGGTGCAGCACTGGATCATCTGACAGCCTTGTAGTTAGGTTGATTTATTTATCCTATTAAGGATTCGTAACATCTCTCTCCAAATTAAATAGCTACTGAACCACAAAGACTGTTTAAACGGTCCTTCCCTGCAGAGTTCTGTATGTAAGCAAAAAAAGGATCTAGCATTTAAAAATCTGAGAGACGGATTATAGATTATTCCCAGGTCTATCAGTCTCACAAACTTGTTTTCATGTCCCAGATCTATGTCCCAGGTCTGAGAGGACTCATGTGAATTAGAAGGCCTCTCATCTCCTGATGCAAATATTCTCTATAACCCTGAAACTCTGCCCTCACCTGCGTTCCTGTCCTTGTCTTCTCTGCTGCCTCCACTTCCTGAAAAGTAAGAGGTTCCTGGATACCGGGCACTTCTTTATGCTACATCATTTTATTTTTTACTACTTCTTGGATGCTTTGGTTTATGATAATGCATGTGTCGGCGAAGAGAACGTTAAGTGGTTTTTCTGACTTTTTGATGAATTGCGCAGTTTCATCCTCTAGGTAGAAGAAAGAATATTATTTCTGAGCCGTCGCTGGTTTATTCTGGGAGAACCTTAACCTATTAGGGAGTAACAAAGCAACCCAGCCAAGTGCAATGGCCTTCTTTTGTTAGGGACGCTTTCACAGCCCTTCAGAAGGCTTCAGCTTTCAAAGCCTCCCTGCATCATCAATTATTGGTGACTGGCCCAATCAATTATCTTTAATCCCTTTGGTATTTGGCCAAAGGAAAGCAAATTGAAAACAACTGAGCAAGTTAGAGAAGTCCCCCACCCCTTGAAAGTAAATTGGATTGTATTATTTCCTTGATTGAGAACCTTCAGAAGCCACCTGTTATTGTTAGAGAAAACGACATGCAGAACTATTCTCACAATGTACAATATCTTCCATTGCATTTTCCTCCTATGTTTCCAGATACAAACACACACTGGCACACATGCAAGCATGCACGTATACAAACGCACACCCTTGAAGCTTTACCAACAATAATCTCTCAGTGCTTTGAGCGCACCATGCATTGCCGGCTTTCTCTCATTGTCTTCACTCCTGCTTCTGCCATGGCCTTCGTTCACACTTTGTTCTTATTAAAGCAGAACAAGGAAAAATAAAAATAAAACAGAATTTCAAAACATGTTAGTGGGGGGAGAGTTACAGTAGGTAATACATTGCATATTGTTGTCTTCGTTGTAGCTACTCAGAGCCCATAAATCTTTCACTTTCCTTCTGTTTGGATCATGCACACCCTTATCGTTAACTGTTTAACTGGCCTTTCATTTTTACTTTTAGAGACTCTTCTGCTGCAAAGCCTCCCTTAACCTCTCTGATTTATCTTTTTAAACATATAACAATAGGGCCAGTGGTATAGCTCAGCGACACGGCACCTGCCTGGCAAGTGCAAGGTCCTGAATTTGATTCCTGGTTCAAGAAGAAAACATAGACGAATAAACACCTTTATTACATAGCTAAGCCGGGAGGGAAGGCTTACTTCCCTTTCTGGGCCTTGATTTTCCTCAGGTAGAACCTGTGCTCCTCAGCTTCCAGCACATAGCTGTCTGCTCGGCCGCACTGACGTGGCCTTGATGAAACTTACCCCCCCTGGCACTGCTTCTCCGGGGGACTGCTGATGGGGGCTTCTTATTCCTTCCATCACACTCCTTTTGAATTTTCTCTGTGTGTCTTTTGTTTAAAATCTCTTTCTCCTCAGGAGTCAGCTTGGCTCCTTTCCTGCAGCCCAGGGGCCTTGCCCTCTTCTAATTTAATTAAATACGCGCAACCCACT
Organism: Hydrochoerus hydrochaeris; assembly: GCA_004027455.1. NCBI lineage: Eukaryota > Metazoa > Chordata > Mammalia > Rodentia > Hydrochaeridae > Hydrochoerus > Hydrochoerus hydrochaeris. Next base: position 5,796 of record PVLA01006934.1, read on the forward strand.
GTACTTCCCCTATCATTTGAGCTACATCACGGTGCGGTGGCTTATTTAACCCTGCCTACACCCCATCTCACGCTCACCTCCGCTACTCTCAGACTCAAACGACATGGATCATAGTTTGATCATCATACAATTTACACTATATGTGTCTTCATTAACCTCTCCACCTAAAAACAGCCCCACAATCTAAGCCTTGTCGCCCACCCAGAATGGATGCACTGTACCCCATGAGTGCATGCTGTCTAATTTTTCTTTATTGCTCAGTTATGACAAGACTTTAAGGATTTGTTTCCTCTAACCAATAGCTATGTTCTAAACCAATGAACTATTCCAGGTAGTAAAATAATTTTGTTAACACAGTGGCACCTATATAGATAACCTGAGGACTTTAGGCACAGAACATTCAACACAACCTTCTATTCATGAAATATTTATTTGATGCTCAAATTTATATCCTCTCCGTGTGTGTCTGGAGGACTGTGGATAGAGAATCTGAAGACTTAACTGCTTCACTTCATGCAATGGTTCAATGGCTAGCCTCAGAAACCCATGCATGTGTTCAGCACATGTACTGAAAATAAGTCGCGGCTGTGCTCAGAGTAGAGGAATCAATAATGAGCCAGGCAGGATGCTCCTCTGATGTCAGAGAGCTGGCGACCCGGCAGGAGCGACACTGCCTGTCACCGAACTCCATGACAACCACAGTACCTCCTGTCCAGCTGGGGTCACAGGTGCCTCCATTTCTAGACCACAGCAAGACAGTTTTTATAGAAGTTATGGAACTGACTGAACAGGACCAGAGCTTAGATATTCCTAGTATGATGCCAACTCCAATTATGCACCCTAACCCACTCTCTGAGAGCTGCTTACTGGTAGGAAGAGAGCCTTAAATGCAAACAAGGAGCACAGGTAAATATGACATCAGACAAGATGCTCAGGGATTAAAGAGCTGACTTGCTCTTATATTGGAGAAATACGGTGGGTTAAGCACTGCAGTGGGAACCTCATGCAAAAATCACCATGGTGCAGAGGACTTCCCTTTGCATTCTGCTGGCAACCACAAACTTCACCTTTCCTTGGACAGAAAGTGCTTTTCTTTTCTTTGTGGCTTTCATCAAAATAGCCTCCCTGACTTTGAGGCTTTGTTTTTTTTGTGTCATTTTTATTTTTGATTGACATAAAAGAGGTTCAGGTTGATCATCTCCAAGCTGAAAATATGAAGTCCAAGATACTCCAAAATCTGAAAGTTTTGAGCACTGATGTGACATTAAAAGTGGAAAACTCAGCAAGAAGACAAGAGGGCTGATAAGTGAGCAACAGAATACAAATCATCCCAGGAGAAACAATTCATATGCCAGAATAAAACACCCTGGAGAGACCCAGACAGAGGGAGATGGAATCTCTTGACACAGGAAGAAATTAAAGCATAAAAAAACTCATCAAATACTTTGGGACTAAAACTGAAACAGCTAAAACCTATGGGACACAGTGTTTTTGCAATGACCCACCAAGTTTGCACTAGCTTGAGTCAGTGCCGGCAGGCAGAGCCGCCCAAACTCATTCCTGCCGCCACTCACAGGAGGCACAGCAGTGCTGGGGTCGGGGGTTGGCGAGCCCAACGGAGAGCAGAGAGCAGAGCCGGTGAAGGGACCTTCATTAATCCATGGTCAGAGCTGGGAATGAGATCCCCCCAAATGGGAGGGGCACGACCAAATGGGCAACATGTGGGAATTGGGCAGGAGGAGCCTGAACTGGGAGTGACAGTGACTTCAATTGGTTGCTCCCTCCCCAGAGTAGATTTGTGCAATTTCCTTGGACTGGGCCGCGCCCCTGGCCAGGACCCAATGAGACCTCCCAAATCGATTCTCTGCGCCTAGCATGCACTAAGCAGGTGAAGGCACCTGAAGTTTGGCTGGCCTGGTGGGGAGGGGCAGGCAAATACAGCCGCTGCTTAGACCTCAGTGACAAGAGCAGGCAGGAGAGGGTAGAGGTCCCTCGCCAGTGTGCTTCGGAGGAAACATGGCCAACAGGGAAGGGGGCTGGGACCTGCACTGAAACCTGTGTGGAGGAAGCCAGGGCCATGACAGGAGAGAGAGGCAGGAGGAGGCCCCCAGCCCAGAACCATGAGAACACTGATCCAGGAGAGGGAAAAACAAGGGAGACTGAGGGTGGCAAACACACAACATCACACATGGCTTCAATGGACATTAAGAGATATCTTCAGGACCTTGTAGATGAGCTCAAAACTGAAATATTAAATCAGGTAAAGCAAGATATGAGTAGAGTAATAAAAGAAATGCTCTCAGGAAGCATCTCTCAGGAAGATACAGACAGAAGAAGGAAGGAACACACAAAAAAGGAGAGAAACATTCAATAAAGAATATAAAGAAAATATAGAATACATGAAGCAGATTCAAAGAGACTGCCAGGAAATTAAAAACTCCATTGAAAGCTGGTAAAATGCCTTAAAAGAAACTAAGGATAGACTATCAAAATTTGAAGACAAGTTTGCAATGTGTCATCATGAAAGGAAAGATCTCTTAAAAATAAAAAGGAAACAGGCAGTAATAATACAAAGGCTAGAAGATGACAAGAGAATCTACAATTTAAGAATAAGAAACGTGAACGAAGAAGCAGGAATGCATACAGATGAATTACAAAGGCTATTCACAGAAAACTTAAAGGCTATTAAGGAAAACTTCCCAAGCATGGGAAAAGAAAATGACATTCGGTTGTGTGAGGCATACTGAACTCCAGCCACCTACAACCAAAACAGATCTACACCCAGACATATAATAATCAAGATACTAGAAATTCAATATAAAAACAGACTATTAAAAGCTGTCAGAGAAAAGAAACAGATTACCTATAAAGGTAAGCCCATCAGAATCACAGCTGACTTCTTGACACAGATCATCAGATCAAGAAGAGCTTGGAGCAAAGTCTTCCAAGTCCTGAAGGAAGGTGGCCTCCAGCCCAGATTGATGTACCCTGAAAAACTGTCACTAGAATTTAATGGAGAAACAAGATGCTTCCATGACAAAGAGGAACTGGGCGAGTTTGTGACCAACAATCCAACCCTGCAGAGAATGCTGAAGGACATTCTAGAGAGAGAGAAAAAATTATCAGGATTTTAGGAACAGTGGCAGAAAGGCCTTAATGAGTGGGGCAGGCAGTAGAATGAAGGAGAAAACTAAACAAAGGCAGGAAAATAGCATAGCAGAAATGAGGCAGAGAAGAATAACTAGAAACTCTAACATAGATGACCTTGATATGCTATGTTGTTAATAGTGCACCAGGATTTAAAACCCACATTACTCACACCACTCTGCTTAGATGTATTATATTCTGTTCCAGTCATTCTACCTGTACTAGATTTAAGGGCACAGACAGTAATCCTGAAAATAACAGGATATAGTATGGTAATCATCCTTAGTTTCCTATTAACTTAATCTAAAGCTTTATAAAACCTACACAGTTTTACCATGACTGATCGTAATTGAATCTGGTTTGTTGGGTCACTGTTTTGTATTGATAGATTTTATTCAAAGCTTTTATGATTGATAATATCAAGTCTGAGAGTATAGGCAACTGCACTGAAGATGACAAGGTTCACTAGAATAGCCACTATGGTTTGATTATTACCTGCCTTTGAAGTTTTATACTGTCTACAATGTTTTATTTTTCTAATATTGTTATTTACTGCTATACTCAATTATACTGCTATATTCAATTATGCCTGATGATATAGACATTCTATTGAAGATAATAAGAGACAACACAGTAATCACTGTAGATCACCTTGTACTGTGGTTTTATACGACTTTTTGGTTTCATGTTTTTACAGGAATTTGCTTTGTTTTGTCTTGCTAAGTTTTGTTTTTCCCTCTAATACAGAAAGGATAGACATACACGTAGAGATTCATGCATGCATAGCTGTTTACAGTCTCACTGTTTGAATGTCTACTTTGTATGCTTTAATTTTGTAACTTGAGCAACTATTTCTAAAAGGACAGTATGCAATTTATCAACTAGTGATTTATTACTGTTTATCTTTTTTTAAATTCTGAATCATTTCTACCCTTTTCTTGTTTTTTTTTCTTTAAATAAAAAAAATATTATTAGGAAAAAATGTGGAAAACTCACATCTGACCTCTCTTCTTCTGAGATGAAATTTTAAGTTTCCACAAAGAAGTAATAACATATAGTATTTGTCTGTTATCACATTTGTGTCACTCAATCCCCTCCACTGCCATCCACATTGCTGAAAAGAATAGTCTCATTTTTATAGCTGAATAATATTCCATCATGAAAATAGAGCACATTTTTGTTAGCCATTCATTTTAGAGAGTTTTTGAGAAAACTGAATGTGATACTCCATGAAGATATTTACCATTGTCTTTTGCATTGTGTGTTGAAATAAAAGACTACTGGACAGTGGGTAATATACAAAGAAGCTACTTGGCTCGCAGTTCTGGTGAGTAGAAAGCACCACATCTCTGGCATCTACTGATTCATCCACCACTTGATTACCTCACAACATGGCACAGCAGTGAAAAAGGAAAAGTGTGAGGAGGAGAGAGTATTCAGCAGATCTTGCTCTACAAAGGTCAGCTCTAGTGAGAACTAACTTAAGTCCTGGGAGACCTGCATTCATCTGCTCTGACAGTACAGATGCTCTGATCCAGTCCACTTCCAGGACCCAAGTCCACAGGTTCCATCAGTGCAACGGCACTGCACCAGGGATGAAAGTTCTACCAAAGCGTGCTCTGCTCTGGGGGACAAAACGCATCCAAGCCACAGCTCCACCTGTCACCACAGAATGCGAGTAAGAAACACATGCTGGGAAATGGAGTTGGGGTGTCGCACATTTCTTTTAACAGTTTAGCACATTTTATTTTCAGTTCAAGAAAGGGAGATCAAGGTGGGAAAAATCTATTCCCACATATTCTTTAACCTGTTCATATAACAGAGAATAAAATTTTCCTACTATAGCTGTGTTGCAAATGGGTAACTGAGAGAAACTGGAAGGATCTGAAAACTTTCTTCAATTCTGCCCTATTATTCTTGCTTTAGGGGGCAGATACAAACTAGAGAGACGTTGAATATGTGATACACAGAACTTGATTAATTAGGGCAGCTTGAATTTCAAAGAACAGAGAGGAAACTTAGTTTCCCTGTACCAAAACAAAGGCTTAATTACTAAAAGCCTGTTATATACTGAGTACTTTTTAAGACAATAGAAACGTGCCACAGAACAAAAAGACAAAACTTCATGATGCAGTATAGCAAGGGAAAGAATGCCAAATAAAGAAATATCAGAGTATATTTTAGAACCTAAGGAAATGTTGAGGTTTCAGTGGGTAAGGGAAGGTATTCATGAATTGCTTACTATTGGCAGTGGCCATGATTATCTTGCTTTATTTTCTACTGTCTCCAGAATTTCAGAGCCATTGCATCCCAGAGGTGAGAGCCTCCCATGCTCTCTGACTGTCATGAGCACCAGGGTCAGTCGCAGCTATTTATGACTCCCACTGTCATATCCGAGAATTCCCAGAAGAGGGGTGGGGCTCCTAAGATGAGACTTCAACTCAGTAACTCAGTGCCTAAATCTGATTTTGTGACAGCTACACAGTGACATGGTATAGAAAAAGAGGAGGTGCCTCCGCAGTAGGGAGTTCCAGCTGCTGCCACCGTCCTGTGGTAGGGAATGGAGAAGCACAGTGGGAAGCTATGCAGGGTGGAGAGGAGCAGGTCTGCCTCATTCTTGTGTGAAATGCCACACAGGTGGAGGCGGAGGAAGCCCTGTGCATGAGTACTTACACCCGATTTAACCACTAAGGGTCGGAGACTAAGGAAAAAGCATTGTAAACTAGTAGTGACTCAGCAGTAGATAGGGATTCGTGGTCTTTAGTTCTGCGAGTAATGCTTCTGTATGCTTTGCATACAAAAATATGAGCGCAGTCAAGTAAAGTCCAAAAGAAGATTAGCTATTTCTTCAAAACATTTCTTAAATTGAGTGACCCTCCTGACATCAAGACTCTGAACCTCAGAGGCAGGACTACTCTGTGTTTGGGGACAGAATGTGACATGTTGCCTTATCCAAGTGTGGAACACTTGGGATCCATTCAGATACTTGGAGCTGTAAGTAAATCAAAACCCAACTTTAATGGACATTAAAACACACTACACATAGGTCATTCAAGGTTTATTAATGCAGTGGGCTGATCATATCATGAGGGTCATGATTCTCCTCTTTACCTCTTGGAAGATGTTTCTTTCATGATGGTACTGTACCTAGACAGTTACAGACCCTATGTAGAAATACAGCATTCGGTGCTGAGGAGAGCTATCTTCCTATCTCCTCAAAAGAAAAAGAAAAAGTGAGGTGAAATGACCGAGCAATGAGTGCCAGGAGGTCAGTTTCTCCAGGACAAAATGTCTAGAGTCTGAAAAACAATACCTTGGATAGGAACTGAAATGAGCGGTCATTTATATCCCTTCCTACTATTACCAATGTCTCTTCATCAGACCTCTTTTTCCTGTGTTTTATTTATTCTCAGTTTTACTTTGTCCATTTCCATTCTTCATACCTTGAGTGGCATCTCCTCACAGAGCTTTTCTTTGATCACACAATTAGCATTGCCTGGCACTCTCTATATTAGTGCTGTTAGGCCTACAATGAAGTCATAGTTGTTAAGTCCACATACACTGAAAATATCCTAAATCAAAAATGTATTAACTGCACCAAATCTACAGAGCATCATTGCTTCTCAACACAGCACACTGTGAAATACCCAGTGCCTGCTCTCTGGTCCTGCGGCTGACCAGGGACTGCAGATCACGCTCCTTCCTCAGCATCATCTCTTAGGAGACCGAAAACTAACCATGCACTGGGTGCAAGAGGGTTTGCCAGGCTTCTGTCTTCTGGAAACAGCAGGCAGAAGAGGGGAGCCTGTGGCGTTTTGGTACATATTCCAGGCGTCTAATGATAGGCCAGAGCCAGGACTCTGCCCTGCAACTGAGGATGAGAGTGACCCCAAACCTGAGCTCATCCATAGGTGAAACAATGTTACCCTTTCTTAGAACACTGTAAGGGAAAGCTGATGTGTTCCCTTGGAAAGCGCCACCAAATGCTATTAACATCAGCAGCAGAATTCCATTAGTCTTAGAGTAGATGTAAAAGAACGTGATTTCTTGAGAAAAGTCATGCCTGAACACATTCTTTAAGGTCTAGGAGGGGTTAAAAAGGAGAAAAGTAGTGTAAAAGATACTGAAGAAAACTAAAGAGTGCTCTGGAAATCCTTCTGTCAGAAATAGCACCAATTTAAAATGGCGTGAGCATAGCATTGCAGAATACACAGCAATCAGCTCCTGTAACATGCTTAGGACTTTTGTTGTTATCAAGTTCTAGACCAAATGATAAGATAGAGTAAGCTTCTTCCTCTCAATCATCCACTAAGTGCAGCTGAAAGTCCTGGAGGTTATATATATATATATATATATATATATATATATATACCAAGATGATAGGTAAAGGCAGAAAGAGGAAGCAGATTAGGGTGTTAGGAAAAAAGACACTTTGCAGCAGTGAGTTCCCTGGTATGTAAAATCTGCCGTAACCAAGTGCCACGAGCTGGATACCTAAAGCCACAGAAATATTTCTATGAATTTTGGAGGATGGGAAGTGCCTGATGCAGGCAAGTTCGGTTTCCCCAAAGGCTCTTCTTGACTTCTTTACCTCCCCAGAGCCTTTTTGGGGTGTACACATCCTTGGTGCCTCCTCCCGTTCTGATATTTGTCATCTGTCTTTAGATCCCACACTTAGGACCTTTATGACTGCTGTGAAGGCTCTTCCCATGTTCAGTCACTATGTCTGACTCTTGGGTTTGGGGGAGTGGCACAATTCAATTCAGTCTCTAAGGAAGGGAGCTGCCTTGAGTTCCTTTTCCTAGATCTAGAGTCAAAGAAGCAACAATCTGAAAACGCAGACACAAACTGGAATAAAAAATCGATTGGCACTAGTCAAAGGACCAAGAAAGGGGAAACCCAGAAGGACAGATACACTCTCTTCAGCCAGATGCCGTGGGAAACTGTGGTCTCACCTCCTCCCTGTCAGCCTTTCACACCAGGCCAAGTGAAAGCCAAATATTCCCCCTTTGCTTGGGAACATTCAGTGCCTGTCTTCCCACCCTTCCCTGAGGATAGGGGCTGAGGGAGAACCAGGGCCTTTCATCTCCCCACATGATAACACGTTCTCAGGATGCTGCCAATGGAGCTCACCAGAAAGCCTGGGCTCTGACCTGTATCCATATACCTGGGGGCGGGGGTGTAACGTACGGCTTGTTCAACATTCAGACAATAGCAGATCACAGAGAAGATGGGCACAATCCTATCAATCAATGCAGAGAAGACACTGGATTCAATTTAATACCCATTCATCTTTTAAAAACCACACTAATAAATACAATAATCAGGAGTAACTTTCTCTGCTTGATAAAGGGCATCTGTATAAAACCTACAACTTACACTTCACAGAAAACGATGAAATTTTCCCCTAATATCAAAACAAGACAATGCTCTGCTTCCATCTTGCTTCTTTAACATTACTGATAGTCCAATATAATAAAGGATCAAAAGAAAATACAATGAGTAATCTAGGAAGACAAGAAATAAAACTATCCTTGCTTGCAGGTAATGCAGTGATTTACATAGAAAAATATCAAGAAACATACATAAAAATGCCTCAGAAATGACTTCAGCAGGGTGACAGGTTACAGGATCAGCATATGACACCCAACTGTATTTCTAAATGCAACCACTGGACAAATAGAAAATCATATTTAAAAATAATATAAGCCAGATGGGGTGGCACTTCCCTGTAACCCCAGCACTCAGGAACAGGCAAGAGGGCGACTGCATGTTTGAAAGTTTGAACACATAATGAATTCAAGATCAGCCTGAACTGAGACACTGTCTCAGAAAAAAAAACCATATATCAGAACCACTCCAAAAGAATGAAACTTATAAATTTACAAACACGTACAAGACTTAACTGGTAAAAAATACAAAATGCTATGAAAGAATTTAAAAAAATATAACTGTGATGGCTTCTATCTAAGAGTCCTGCAAAGTCTTTGGGGGGCTTTCTGCAGGTGGCTGGATCTAGGCTTTGTACTGCTGGAATCAAGGACACGATGCTGGGATTGATTCAGGGTGCGATGCTAGCATGAAGGGGAGAGTGACACCTGCCCCACGGTGGGCAGGAGGAATAGACAGACCTGTGGCTCTTGTTTCTCTTTGCTGTCCTCTGCCGGCTGTGAACTGTTTTTCCTCTCTGACACCCCTGCCTCGGGGTGAGCTAGCATTCCATGAATTGAAACCTCTACAAACTGTAAATAAACCTTTCCTCATTTAACTTTGGATGTCAGACATTTTGTCTCAGAAACAAGAAAAATAACTAAGATAACAAGTAAATAAAATGATATCATGTGTTTATAGATTGAAAGACTACAGTAAAAGTATCAGTTGTCTCAGAGATTCAATATCCTATCAAAATCCCAGCAAGACTTTTGGAAATGTAGTTAATCATATTTTAATACTTATGGGGAAAGTTAAAGGCCTAGAATAGTTAAAATTAATTTTTAAAAAGAAAAATAACACCCAAAGAACCACTGTACACAATTCCAAGATTTGTTACTAATTGAGCATCCTTAATCTCAAAATCCCAATCCCAAAATGCTCTCAAATTCTAAGTTTTGTGAGCACCATCATGAAGCCACAAGTGGAAATGTCTAAACCTGATCTCATGAGATGGTCATAGCAAAGTGCAGTTGTGCTAGATTATTATACCCAATTATCTTCAGACTAGGTGTAAAAAGTGTATATGAAACATAAATGTTTGGGGTTTAGATTTGGCCCTATCTCCAAGATACCCCATTATGTAAATATGTATGTCCCAAAATCCAAAATACTTCTGGTCCCAATCAAGTCAGATAAGGGACACTCAGCCTGTGTATAGCCACCATAATCAAGGTGTTGACAGAGTCAGCTCTGATATGGATGTGGATGTGGAGACAGATGTAGCTAAAGACAGGCAGATATCTCAATAGAGACAGAATAGAGACCTCAGAAATAGCTCATACCGTATGGTCAATGGTATTTTTTTTTTACAAAGATACAAAAGCATTTTGAAGATGAAATGAAAAACTGTCTTTAAAGTTTTAGAAAAAAACATTAATATGGAATCAAAAGCCTGAGGAAGAATACTAAAGTGTGATACCAACAGCATAGTACCTAGAAGAAAAATAATACAGAATTCATAAAAATTTAAGTGCCGGTTCTGTGAAAGACTGTTTTGATGATGAAATGCAAGCTAAAGACTAGGAGAAAATACCTGAAAACCACTCATTTGGTAAAAGACTCATGGTTCAAAAAAATAAAGAACTTTCAAAATCTAACAAATTCAAAACTGAAAAATGCGTCTGGAAACCGGGCAAAGGAGACACATAGACCTTTCACTAAAGAAGATAGACAGCACATCATACCCAGGGATCTGGGGGTCCATCTTTGGGTCAAATCAACTGCAGAATAAAGATATTTTCAAAAAGAAAACTGAATCTGTACTGAGTGTGTACCAGCTTGTTTTTGTCAACATCCTGTAAGTAACACAGTGTGGCACTTACATTGTATGAGACATTATAAACGTTATGAAAGTTATTTAAAGTATATGCGGTAATGTGTGTAAGTTGTATGTAAATGCTACATCATTTTCTATAGGGACTTGAGCATCCATGGATCTTGGTCTTAGGGAAGGTTCTAGAACCAGGCTCCTAAAGATACCAGAGAGTGACCATACACAAGACAGACAAGCACATGTAATGATGTTCAAAACCGCTAATGATTAAGACCACAAGGAGGTATCACTACACACCTACTAGAACAGTTAATTTTTAAAAAATGAAGAAGTGTATCAAATGCTCACTGGGATTTGAAAAAACTGACAGAAATGTATAATGTTACAGACAGTCTGGAGCATCGTTTCACCATTGTTTCAATAAATAATAATAAATAATAGGTTCATGCTTAAGACAAGGTACAGCAATTATACTCACAGATATTTATGACGGATACAGTACATGTCTATGAGAATGTGCACAAATATAGTAACTATGTAGAAATATTCTTCCTAGGTAAGCACTTTAGCTGTGTTAATAAGGAATGAATTATTGTTACACTCGATGATATGGATCTATGTGGAGGGTAGTGTACTGAGTGAAAAAAATGCCAGTCTGAAAGGTAAGAGCCCATTTATTCGGCTTTCTCTAAATGAGGAGAACAGAGACGGAGAGCGGAGTGGTGATGCCGGAAGTCAGGGAGGGTGAGGAGGGTCCGCTCGTGACCCTAAGGGGGAGCACCAGAGAAGTGCTTGCTTGGTGGGATGGTTCTGTGCGGTGGGAAGGTTCTGTGTGCTGACTGCAGTGATGGTCACAGAGTCCACCTGTGAGATAAAATGACCCTGAACTAGACGTCTGTGTGCTACCGATGGCCACGTCCTGGGTGTCGAGCCTCGGCTACCTGTGATGGAAACATCGGGAATGAGCATGTGAGTGCTACACAGATCTGCCCTGTCCAGCTGGTGCATCCTCTGTGGCCCACACTTATCTCAAAACGAAATGTTTCTAAGGGCATCTTACACCAGCTAGCTGAGCTAGCATTCATATCTCCCAGTTTTGTGGCCTAAGCTCTGTTTTGGGGGCAGGTTCTGAACCACTGTGGAATACATTCTAGGAAGTCTCCTGAGTCAAGTTGGTGTTTTTCTTGTTGTTTGTAGTGGATGGCATTCAGTCTCTGCTAATCCAGATTCTGATGATGAATTCACTCTGAGTAAGTAGCAGTGTGGATGGTGAGCCTCACTTGACACAGGTGAGTTGGCAGCTTGCAGAGCCCCGGGGCATTGGCAGGGAAAAGGCGCCTCCCTGAGTAACCAGAATGACTTCATTAGTGCATCAAGCACACCAGGATGCAGATAAAGAAGGAGACTGCCTGTAGGTGTCATGGCTGAAACAACAAAAATCAGGCAGGAATCACATTCAGACTCTACAAAGATTAAAGGACTGGATTACTGGACTCGTAGTATTGCATAGGTCCCTTCATGAGACCTGTAATGGATCACGTGGTGAGATCCAGAAAAAACAAAATGCTTCTTTTCAGGAACTGGTGTCTTGGACCTCAAAGATGGATCCACGTTGGCTTCCTTTCCTAGAGATTTTCTCCAGAAAAGATAGAAGACAGGCCTTTAACCCTCAAAAACACCTTGCCTGTATCTTTCCCTGTTGGGGTAAGAGAAAGCCAGACAAGTCTGTGTTGCATGAGTTAAGCAGGCTTATTTTCCTTGAGCTCCTCCTTACTGATATATTTAGGATTTTATCGAAGAATCCAAGGAACTTTTCAAACTGTCCAGCAGAGGGACCCCTGGTCTTATTCGTATGTTCCTATTTTGGCTACTTAACCTCTAACCCACTGCTCCTTGACCCTTATGTTGAGAAAAGGGACTTAAGGAGAGCTACACTTCAGCATGAGGAACACCAGAATTCACCCGATGCTTCAAATCAGATACAGCAGTATGAGATTTGCAACACTGTGGCACAGTGACCAGTGGGTGGTCAGTGTGGATCTCACTGTGGGGATGCACTTAAGGTAGGGACCACAGCACAGGCAGTGACCAATGGCCACTGTGGCAAAGTGACCAGTGGGTGGTCAGTGTGGATCTCACGGTGGGGATGCACTGAAGGTAGGGACCACAGCACAGACAGTGACCAATTCCTTTTAGAAAGGAAACAGTGGCCACAGAATGAAGAAAAGAAAATGTGACCATCCAAAATGGAAGAACTAGCATGATCTGACACCCAGCCAGATGTGTAGAAGACTCCAAAGTTTTCAGCTCAGGCAACTGTGGGCTTGGGTGAAGAATGATTTTGTGTCCCTTTGAATATCATGACAGTTGGCAAAAAGGTACTTTGTGCATGCACCTGTTATTCTGAAGGCAAACTAATGCTATGGTGCACTAATGATGCTGGTATGAGTATTACTGAAGCCACAGAGAATTCAGCCCTGCATCTAGAAGCAAATAACCCACGGATCACAAGCGTGGTCATTAATTGGTGTTTCCTGACATGGCTGGTTTGTATATTACTCCAATCTTTTCCACATTGCTCTGAGGAGGAGTGGCGTACAGTACAGTGGGTTTGCAATTCAGATTCTTATTTTTAGCCTTCTAATAGATTAACTCACTTGCAGTGTAACATCTTCCATGCATTTTATTGATTTTTTACCATATTTTAAATTTGAATCGAGCTTATTACTTGATACATCAAAACATAAAAAGAATTGTTTTTCGGTTGTTCTTCACTAAGGATTTGGCCGGCTTTCAGAGAGCAAGGTTCTCTTCGGGTCACTGTGTAGCCGCTGTGTGGCAGCACCCACCTCCATGCTGTGGGTCCCATCTGACGCACATTCCCGTTGAGCGATATCGCTTCCCCTTTCCGTGTGTTTGGAACAAGCCACAAGTTGTTTTCCGAGAAATCTGAGAAAGCCTTTTCAACAAAATATTTTTGGATGGATTTTAAAGGTCAAACATATAAGATTTGTTTCACAGGTGCCTTTTGCTGCAGATAATTTACATTCAATCTCTCCTCATTTGGGAGTTTATAGGTAAGACAGAGTTAATATGTTTAAGCCCCTTGAAGATGTAGTTGGCTGAACTGATTTCAGGGCAAATTATATCAAGTTATATTTACACCTTCTGCTGGTTTCATAATAACTTTATTCACATTGGGTGTTCTAAGTGATTTTATTTATTCTGTGCAACTGTAATCAATTGATAACAAGAATAAAATTCTAATATTTTAATCTTAAATACTATGGAAATGGCCCAGTTTCAGTGTTTATTTGCTGCTGGTGTACTTTGAGTTTTTTGTTACTTGATACGTTTTACTGATTCATTTATAGGACTCTTAATTTCCCCCATGGCATAGTAAAAAGCTTTGTATTACACTTTTTTGTACATTTGTTGCTAATAACTTGGTTTTGAACTTGGCTCCACTTATTAACCCGTACTTTTATATTATAAAACCCAGTAGGTTTTGTTTTCTGCCTTCTGCTTTCATAAAGTTAATTGTCCTTACATTTTCCAGGGAATATTTGGCTAATTTAGCTTTCCATTTGTTTTCTTTCATTGACTTATCATAATTTAGTCAAATTTAGGCTTCAGCCTTTCATGGTACAGTTATTAAATCTGTATCAGACTTGCGATATGAGCAGTGGAGGATGACATGCGGGACCCTCCTGCCTACTGTGGAACAGAGCCTTGGGTGCAAGAGCACCTTCATAGGGTGACAGAATCCAGGTTTCTCCACACAAAGTGTGCCTGTTTGCTGAAGCACTTCCTGAGTAGAGTGTTTGGAGAAAATGAAAGAAGCAATCATACACAAACTAAAATCAAACAAGAAGCACTAGCTCCATGTGCCTATTTACTGTCCTGCAGACACCTCTCTGTGGAATGATTCTTAATCAACGGGGACCTCACTGCTACCTTCAGTGGGCATTTGTCATTGTCACAGGGACTGAAGATTGATAGTGGGCAGGTGGACAGCGTCCTCTGTCCTTCCAAGTTTCAGAAAAGACCAGGCCACATGGACACTGGATGAAGATGGCTCGCAGCCCGGCAGGTCCATGAGTGGGCTGAATCGTCCTGGAAAGCTGGTTTGATTGAAGCTGGAACCCACTCCACCCTATAACCTTCCCATCCCCCTCCTCACTCCCACCCATCCACCCAGGTTTCTAAGTCTCCTGCACGTTACACCAAGTACAGTGATCAATAGTGAAGCTTGGGCTGCACTTGAAAAGCAAGACTGGATGCAGGTACAAATAAAATTATAGGTAAAGTTCATGGGCAAGTAGTAACCAGCGCCTAAGTATTCAGGGTGCGAGGCTAAGCACCAGGGGAGGGGCGGCTGCCAAGGCAGCACACGCAGCAGCAGCACTGCCAAAGAGCCACTAGGTGGTAGACAAATCCCACTCTTGACACCTACCTGGGCCCTCGGGTTTACCCTAAGAATGGAACATAAGATTGGGGTTTCTGATTCTAATCAGACGGTGACAGGCTAATGACCCACATCCACGGGACAAGTGACGGGCCCCAGAAGGTCTTTATATGCACCACCGCGCGTGTGTGTGCATCTCTTTCCATAAAACTTCCAGGTCAGTTGCTGTTCCTTCACCCCGGGTCCCTAGACCCAAGGCTGACCAGTTATTAGACATTTCAGAAAGTTTCAGCTTGTTCCCTGTGTGTATTAGGATTCACTCTTCCTTCTGAGGAACACCCCCCATACTTTCCATCCCAAGGGCGCCCCTTCCCATCGCTCAACTTTATTTAGCCAATGCCACCCTCAGAAGGTAGGGTTCCTGGCTCCTTAAAACCTAGGTCTCCCCTTTCCAGTCATAGCCCTGGGTGTTTTACAGAGGTGAGTTTCCATTCTTATAGCAGTGTGTTGAGGAAACTCACCCCAGAATTGCTGGACATCCCTGTGGACCAGATAGACTGACTGACATCCCTCACCTAGAATACTAATGTGTAATTTGAAGGACTATTTAGAGGAATAAAGCAGATGATGCACGCAATACTCTTCTGATTCTGCCTCCCTGACTTCTGAAATTTTACTTTTGTTTAATGGAAATCATACATTTCACCACCCACCACAATTTCTACATCAGTAAATGAATGGAATACTCTCCCAAGAAAGCAGTGTTGTCACCACGCTTTTTCCTATCCTGACAGAAATCTTGGTGCTCATGTGTATTCAGTGTGTGTTAGAAATTGGCACCCAATTTTTAAGGAAAGAATTAGAATGAAGACAAACATTTGAATCTTATGCTGAAAGTATATATTTATATATAGTTATATAGATATAGATTTTTACTCTGCTGTAGACACTTTTAACTGATGAGTCATTTAAACAACCAAAGAACAACTTATTACAATTTTACATAAACTGTACCAGAATAACAGAGTTAGCTTGTCAGATTGATTCACAAAGCCAGCACAATTCTGATACCAGAAGATAACAATCAGAACACAAAACCGAGAATCACAGATCTCACTTAAAGATACAGGTGCCAGAATACCAAGAGAACAGTAGCCAGTTGAAATCAACACCACATGAAAATATACAAAGCTTTGGCAGATACAAAACCAAATTTAAAATTCAAATGTACACACATACAGAACTGGAACAAAAACACCAGAAACAAAATACACCCCACACCCTGTCAGTTGGCCTCTGGCCTGGGACCTAAAGGAACAAGATTTCTGTAACACCCATTAGTGGGGAGGGGTTCTGCTGGTGGGGTCATCAGCATCACGGCTGGCATCAGCCTCATCCTCGTCTGAATCTTCAGACTCAAACTCAGCCAGCGCTTCAAGGTAATGGAACGGCCAGCACCGAGGATCTCTGTTATGGAGCTTAGCCAAAAACCTCAGGACCAGCATCTTGCTGGTTTCCAGGAATGCTCGGGGCCCCCAAAGCAACTCATACTCTGCTGGTTCAGTGCAAGGAATTCGCCTGTATTCTAGGTACCTGTGCCTCACAAACACTTCAGTGATGAGCTTCTTCGTGTTTCCAAAGAGAGAATTTGTCTCCCGGACATCCAACCCTAATCTGAACAGAAAATTAAAGATCAGATTCTCCCTGACACAATTGCCTTTCATAAAGATCACACTCAAAACCACCATCAGGAGGCCAAACTTGGGCTTATCTATAAAAGATGCCCACAAATCACACTGAGGGTGCCCCAACTTGTTGACGAGAACATAAGAGTGAGTATTGGTATCAATTTCCTTCAACTGACAACCAAAGTTACACTCCAGCTTTGTGTTGGCACGGCTGATGATTTCTAAGCGCTCCTCCTTATACTGTCGGATGACGGCATTCACCATCTCTGAGCGCTGGATGGGCACCTTGGCTCGGTCCCTGACCAAGAGAAACTGCACCAGTGCATTTGCTCTCTCATCTAAAGGAGACAACTGCTGAGTCTCTCCCCAGGGATGCTCCTGGCTGGCCCAGCATCTGTGAGAGAGACACGGCACCTCAGAGACAGTGAAGGGCTGAGGGCTACCTGAGCCTTCACAGTGACCTAGACCCTTCGAGGTGCTCGGGCCCTCCCAGGTACTTAGTGCCCAGGAGGTGCTGGGCCCTTCCCAGCCACTCAGGACCCTGGAGATATTAGTACCCTCCCAACCATTCAGGCCATAGGAAGTGCTTGGGCACTCCAAGTCTCCCAGAACCTGGACAGAACTTTGGAACTCCCAGTCACTCCGGCTAGAATTTTCCCAGGACCACGAGCCCTGCCACTCTTGTGAGACCATTCTATGCCCACTGTTGTCTTCTTTGGGCTCCAGGTGCTTCTTCTTCCGGGTGACTTTGCCCGAGCGACGTGGTGGGTCAACAGTCTTAGAGGCCTCTGGATCGGTGGCACTTGCCTGGGGGTCAGCTTCTGTAGCCATCGGGATGCTGGAGGCAGCCTTAGATGACTCTGAGACATTCCCATTAGGCTGTGGAATCCATGGAGCTGCAGGCAGGGCTTCTACACAGGCATATGGGTCCTGCAGAGCAAGTGGCAGTGACTTTGGTCTCTCTGAAGTGGCAGATGGGCCTTTAAAGGCAGGCTGAAAGTGGGAGGTAGATGGAAACAACCTTGAGGTGGCATAGAAGGTGCCTGATGTGGTAGGCAAGTTTTTCCAGGCATTTGGCAGGTGTGCTCTGGAAGCTGACATTGCCCTTGGAGCACAGAAGGTGCCAGTAAAAATCATACGATCCTTTGGAGGGCCCTTTTTCTCCTTTGTAGAGGTCCTGCGTTCTTTAGAAGAACCCTTAGGTTCTGAAGAAGAGGCCCTGCATTCTCCTGATGGAGTCAAGAGTGATTTAGCCTGGCCCCTGGGAAAATTTGCCCCTGCTACTGGGGCTCCTGGTGGTGCCTGCAACATGGGAGGTGGCCCTTGCCAGGAAGGCTGGAGTTGCATTGCCGGCATTTCTGCCTGCGGGCCCATGGGCTGGGCCTGGTGGGTGGGTAGCTGACTTTGCAGGCCTTTTTGGGAGGCCGAGGCCCCCCGAAAGGGCTGCTGCTCCAGCTGGACAACCCTGGGGGGCTGCCCCTGGCCCTCCTGAGCAGGCAGGGGCTGCCAGAAGTGAGTGGGTACCTTTGGTGCCTGCCAGGCCAGTGCCTGGGCCTGTTGCACCTCTTGAAACTCCATCGACGTCGGCAGCTCATGTTGCACTGGGGGTTGGCCTTTTGGGGCCTGCCAGATGATGGATGGGCACTGCACAGCCTGCTGAGAAGTCTGTGGTGCAGCCTGTGGAGCAGTCTGTGGTGCACGTAGAGGAGCAGGCACTGGGACAGACAGTGGTGCCGGCAGCACTGGCTGGGGCACCTGCGGGCCAGCAGCTGGGGCTGCAGGTACCTGAGTAACCATTGGTGCTGTAGGCACCTGTGGTGCCCCCTGCATCTGTGGGGCCAGCAACCGTGCCTGTGGGGCCTGCCGCAGTGGAGGTGGGGGTGGCAGGGCTTGCCAGAGCTGTGGCTGGGTAGCCAGGACCTGTGGTGCAGACCGAATGGGTGGAGGTGCCTGGCGGATCAGTGGTGGTGCCTGACGAATCACAGGTGCTGCCTGGCGGATCACAGGTGATGCCTGGCGGATTACAGGTGGGGCTTGGCGTGCAACTGGAGGGGGACCAGGACGGATGGGTGGTGGGCCTGGGCGGATGGGTGGGGGACCTTGGCGTATGGGTGGTGGCGCCTGCCAGGCTATGGTGGGGGCCTGCCACGTGACCTGTGTGGCCTGCCAGGTCAAGGGTGTGGCCTGCCAGCCTTGAGGAGGGCCCTGCCATCCTGGTGCAGTGGCTTGCCAGCCTGGGGTTGTGGCCAGCTGCACCTGCGGGGTCTGTGGCCCTTGGGGAACCTGTGAAGGTGCCCTTATGACCTGAGACTGGATTTGTAGGATCAGAGGCTGACCCTGAGGGGCCCATGATGCCATTGGTTGAGTCGGAGGTGCCACAGCTTGAGCCATCGGTGCTCCTGAGACTGGAGGCTGGGTGATTGGTGCTCCTGCACCCGAAGGATGGATCATCAGGACACCAGGACCTGGAGGCTTTGCTATCGGTGCTGCAGAAGGTGGAGGCTGGGTCATCAAGGCAGCCGGAGGTACAGGCTGGGCCATCGGAGCTCCTGGAGCAGGTGGCTGGACCATCAGGACTCCCGGCGTCAATGACTGGGCCATCAGGACTCCTGGAGCTGGAGGCTGGGCCATCGGTGTCCCCGGCGGTGGAGGATGTGCCATCGGGGTCCCCGGTGGAGGAGGGTGTGCCATCGGGGTCCCCGGCGGCGGTGGAGGGACCATTGGAGTCCCCGGAGGAGGAGGATGGCCCATCGGGGTCCCCGGAGGAGGAGGGTGGGCCATTGGGGTCCCAGGAGGGGCAGGATGAGCCATTGGGGTCCCAGGAGGAGGAGGGTGGGACATGGGGGTCCCCGGAGGAGGAGGGTGGGCTATAGGGGCTCCAGAAGCAGAAGGATGCACCATCAGAACTCCCGGGGTGGGAGGCTGGGGCATCGGGGCTCCTGGAGGAGGTGGAGGTTGAACCATCAGGACTCCAGGTGTCGGAGGCTTGCCCATCGGACCCCCCAGTGGTGGAGCCTGGACCAGACCCCCTAGAGCAGGAGGCTGGACCAGTGGAGCCACCGGAGCTGGCAGCTGGCCCTGCGGAGGCTCCCAGGCAGGCTGGGGTGCCTGCCAAGCGGCCAGGGACGCTGCCTGCAAGTCCATTGGAGGAGGATCCCAAGGGACCGGAGGAGCCCGAGAGGAGGCAGGCGGGGCGCGCATCAGAACCGTGGGGCGGCTATAGACAGGCGGCTTGGGGGCCTCTGCGGGAGGGCTGGAGTCACCCAGGTTCTTACTTAGCTGCGACATGTCCCTTGGCTGACAGCTGGTGGGTCTCGTCCTCCGACAGCTGCTGGGCTGTTTCCTCCAGAGAGCAGAGACTGCCTGCGTGGCTGAGCTCCCTCCCTGCCGAAGGCTGAATAGGAAGTGAGCGGCTCCTGCAGCCCGCAGCTCTCTCCGCAGTGAGCAGGGGGGAGGGGGCTCAGCCGGCCACGCCCCCGACCACCGCAAGTGGATGTTGCAGAGGGGCGTCCACCAGCCGGGCCAGGCCCCCGGCAGGCAGGCTCCTCTCCAGGCGTGGCTCTCCCGGCAGTGACAGGAACAGATCCCCGTGTCAGCAAACCCCTGCGCTGCAGCCGGAGTGGTCACATACCCCTGGAAAGGAGGAAGGTGCTCAGGAGAGGGGAGATGGTGTGGTCTGAGCTCAGACAGGAAGGCGCTGATGTAAGAGAGGCTGGGGGCTGAAGGAGAGAGTTAGGATAATTCAGTGCAGGAGTGAAAAGATGAAGAGGGTACCCAGGGATGTGCCTTAGAGAGTGAGAAGTTGCTGGGCTATAGGCAGAGAGATAGATGAGCTTTGAGCGGGAGGGGAAGAGATACCAGCGATGCTCTGTCCAGACCGTCCCGGCGCAGTCAGAAGACAGTTGAGCCAGAGTCCAGTCTGGCTGGTATTTATGAGAGCCGGGCTGTGGGAGTGACCGGGCTGTCAGGAAGTGTACTTAGAAGGAAACTCCTGACACATGTCTGGAAGGATCCAGGCATGTTAGAGACAAGCAGAAAATGTGCATAACAAAAAACAGAGAGGGGGAGGAAAGAAATCTTGGACATGAAAGTGTGTCCAATATCAGAACAACAAACCTTTGTAACATTGGGAAAATGTTTATGAAATAGCTGAGATGAAGGTAGTCAGAAAAAAATGCTTTAGAATGCAAAAAATAAAGGTGTTTACTGCAGTATAATGAAGAGACAACCAAATACATCTTTACATATTTTCATACACGTGTGAAAAACAGATGAAGAAAAAAAGAAAACCTTCTGGGAATTCTCATGAATTAAAATATCAGAGTTAAAAGGAGACATGGGATGCATTAGCAGGGGAAGCAGAAAATATTAAAGTTGTTTGGCAACAGGATACTATTTTTTGCCTGAAGTGAGTTCAATCCCAGTTTTGTTGCCCAGTTTTCTGGAAATATATAAATGATAAATATCAAGGGTGCTTTATGCAGAAGAGGTTGCTTGCAACCTCTGGCAAGAATCCAGAATGAGGAAGAAGATGCCACAAGGGGGCAGACCAGGATGATGCAGGTTGCACCCCCCTGCTCCTAAGTTAAACCCTTAGCCGGGGTCCTAGAATTTGGTAACCTATGGACCTCCAGGGAAGGCAAGGGCATGTTCCCGGCAGTACTAACGTTTAAATCACGAAAGAATTCTAGGTGAAGTCTCAGTTTTATGGCCACATCTGGGGGGCTCAGCAGCAGTCTCTTCTTTTCCTAGGCAGTGGCTCTTTAAGGGACATGCTGGTCCTGCTGTTACCCACAGAAAGCTGCCTGCTGAGGGGTGTGGGGCATAGATCACAGAAAGCTGCTTCTGCAGATGGGGACCACTGTGCCCCATTGTCTTCCACTCCGCACCCTGGGCCCACAGCCCCAATTCCTATAGGAGACTCTCAAGAGAGACCAACTCAAACTCATAACCTTTACGCTCCCATATTTTCAACTTTGCCAAATAGTCCTTTCAGGCTGAGAGTAGTTTTAGGAAAATCAGTTAATTTTTTCAAACTGTGGCATTTCAACTCTCATCATAGCATATTTTTTTCCTACCTCGAGGTATAAATGTATACATACAACAGAGATTAAGCTCTCCCACTAATCATTATTGGGACAGGTTTGACATTCAGTCCACCAGGTTGTGGGTCATCCCACAGCATCAGTGGCTACCAGTAGGACCTGGTTATTCTCTCTGGTGCTGAACCTTAATGAACAGTACCACTGCATGATGTCAACTCCCACCAAATCCCTTCCACAAAAACACCCGCATATTGTATCAACAGGCAACACATAAGCCATAAAGAAAGGATTAGGAATTTTTCAGAGAAATAAAGGAAACTATGTAGGTGTAATTAGAAATGAAAGGTGAACAACTCATAATCAGCACCTGCCCCACTCCCTGGCAGTATTCTTAATTAGAAGAGAAAAATCAGAGATTAAATACTCAGTCATTTGGGAGGGGCTAGTATATGTGGATACATTGAATTTATTCTTGCTAGAAAATATTTTAGGCAATCAGTGCTCCCCGACCCCAGACTTTTGAAAAAGTTATAAAATGTATGAATTGTTTACCTCCAATATCAGATATGCTGGAGACTGAGGGTTGTACAACCCTTTTATGGAAACTTGACATCTTAAAAATAGCAAAACCTAGTATGTTATGAATGTAGAGAGACATTTAGACTACAATTTCTAAAAAGGTCTCTCTAAACTCTTCTTCTTATCATGAAATCTTCTAGCTTCCTGAAGCCTACCTCACCCCCGTGGGCTTATAATTCCTCATACTCCTCCAAACTTTTGAGCCAAGTATTGTCACAATTTACTCTTCTTGCTTCTCTATGAAACAGCTTGAAAATTTGAGTAGAAACAAAAAGGAAACTAAAGACAAAGTATTTGTGGAATGCTGGCATATGTTTGCCTCCTAACTAGAAGAGACTCTCAGGCACTTATGTGAATATGTCTTAGAACAGAATCATATGAGTAGGAAAAATGGGTGACAGGAGCTCAGTTTTTTTCTCTCTTGCATCGGGGCTCGCACAAGTGATCAGTTAAGAGCTGTGGAGAGAAAGTACATCACGGAGCTGCCTTTCCTTCTTTCTTACATACCTGTTAGACTTGCTGCAAATGCCTGTAAGTGGATAAAATAAGCAGTTATAGTTTTTATAATTCTAAAATCACTTATTTATGAAAAACCTTTTGTTAAGCATTCATTAGATGCCCAGCACTGTGCTATATAGAAATCTACAGAGAAAAATCTAATGCAAGATCTTATTGTTCATCACACTGAGATACTAATGTGATATTTTTACTACAATAAGGTGTTATTGATGCACTGTCTAAAACCCATACTGGGCCTAGTTGACGCAGATGATGGAGTACTCGCTTCTGTGTGGGTCATGAATGCTGAGGGGCTGATGCTCTGATTGTACCAATGAAAAGAAAATAATTCAAAGCTGTGTAAGGCTCTTGAGCTTTCTGCACATGGGCAGGCTGAGCAGGAAAATAAACAAAGGATGGAGATAACAGACATAAAAGGTATTTGAAAGAGGCATTTTGCAAGGACTTCCTTGAAATAATAAAAGCAGTATTTATTGCATACTAATTATTCAATAAAATACCATCTTTGGAATTTTGCATATGCTACTTATTAATTCCTTACAAAATCCTTAAGTGTTTGTTCTCATTTTACATGTCAAGAATTAAGGCTCAGAAGGGTAATTGATTCACTTAAAATTTGGCAGTAGATGGCAGAACCTGGGTTTAAAGCCTCGTCTGTTCCTTGGTAAAGGCACCACTATTAACCAGTGCAGCCAATACCTTTTTAAAAATTTATATGTACTAACATATGATCCAAAAATTTAAAGTGTTCATTTTAATGAGATTTACCTTCAAAGAACCAATGCTCAAAATGAGATGAATGATATTTTTGTTTTAAGAGAAAGTTCTTGCTTGACTTTTTGCTTAAGTTTTTCTACCTTCAAAGCCGAACACTTTTTAGCCTCAGTATGGTGATGCACGCCTGTAATCCAGCCCTTGGGAGGTGAAGCAAGAGGACAGACAAGAGCTCAAGGCCGGCCTGTGCCACGTAAGTGAGCTCAAGGCCTACTCTATGAAGTGAGGGTCTACCTCAAATTTTTTAAAAAAGAAAACACTGTAATTTCTCACCCCCGATTTGTTTTGCCTGTTCCTGAATTTCATTAAATACAGTCTGTATATTACATCTGATTTTTCTCTGTCTAGAGTCTGTTGTATTTTTTTGAGTTGCAAATATTTTTGAGATGTAAACATTTTTCATGTATTAGAATTCTGCTCTTTTGATTCTATTTGGTACCCCACAATTTATCTATTCCCTTTGACACTTGAGATAATTACAATTTAGTGATATTATGAAGATATGCCTGGTTTTAAAATTATCTTGCAAGTCTTTGCAAACATATGTTTTCATTTACCTTAGGTAATTGACTACGGTTGAATGACTGGGTCATAGGGTAAATGTTTGTTTATAAGAAACTGTGACAATTTCCCCTAGTTAGATTAATTAGTCCAATGCCCTTAATCTCACTCTTCGGGAAAGTCTCTGGACACAAACAAAGTGCAGACAGACTTTTGCCACGCTATAACACACATCATCTGGAGACCAGCATCCAATGCAGTCCTTCTCTCCAGCAGAAACCTCCGGAGCCTGGTCTTTACCAACAGGATTTCTGTCAGCCTTTCGGCCTTCTCAGCTCTGACCAGAATCTTCCATGCACTACAGCTTAAGGTGTTCAGCTGTACTCCTTCAGGTGACCCAAACCTTCCCAATCTCTTCCCAAAGCCATTCCCCAAAGCTCTTGACACATGGTCAGGAATAGTCATAGCAATGACCCCACTCCTCCGGGCCCAAATTCTGTCATGCTTACCTTCCTCTCTTTGCTGACACAAGATACCCAGCTCCCAAAGTTAAAGAAGGAATGGCTTATTTTAGCTGACAATTGTGGACGTTTCAGTCCATAATCAGCTGGCCCCAAAGCAGAGTGGCACATGACAGAGAGCAATAGTTCATGGTGGCAGAAAACAACACAAGCAACAAGAGCAAAAGGGGGAAAAGGGAGGTACACCTTCTCCCCCCACCTTAACCTGCACGTTGGCTACCCATCCCCAGGCAGGTGTACCACTCACATTGGCAATCCAGCACTAGACAATGAACTAATCACAAACACTAGATTCAGCGCCTCCATGACTGCATGAGGCTTTAGGAGAGCACCCAGATACAAACCTAACAAGGCATTAGTAGGTTCACAGAAACACTAAGGAAAAGGCCCAGTGATCTCTCTCTTACCTCCCTAAGCCAGTTTCCCTTGTTATTAATATCTTGCATTAGTACATCTGTTACCAATGATGAGTCAGTATTGATCCATTATTAACTGAAGTCCATGGTTTACCTTCAGGTTTACTATGGATGTTTATTTTCTACTTTTTTAAAGTGCCACAAAACTGTACATATTTATGGGCTGCACTGCAATAACTTAGATATATCTATATGATGTGTAGTTATCAAATCAGGAAATTTTAAATTTCCTCATATATTTATCATTCTTTCATGTTTAGGAACCTTATAATGTCTCTGTTTCAGCTCTTTATAAAATAAGATAAAATGTTGTAAGCTATAATCACACCACTGTGCTGTGAGACATTAGAATTTAGTTTTTATCTATTTTTTTTACCTTTTTTTAAGCCTCTTTCTGTACTCTTTCTGTCTCTTTCTTGATCCTTGTGGATCACTAACTCACTTTGTACTTCTATAAAATCAACTTTTTACTTCCAATTAGGAGTGATAAAATGAACTATTTGACTTTGGGTGCCTGCTTTAGTGTCTCCTGAATCTTTTCATGTTGCAGCAAATGACAAAACTTTGAATTCTATTCAGTAGTTAAATTCCATTTTGTGTATAGATCACACTTTCTTTACCCATTGATGTTTTGATAAACATCTAAATTGATATATGTTGTACTTTTGCCTGTAGGTCTGCAATAAAAATGGGAATATGGGTATGTTTTTAACAGACTGATTTGTTTTGGATATGTATCTAGTTGTGAGATTGTTGGGTCACATGGATGCTCTGTGGGTTTTGACAAATATATAATGAGGTGTCCACCACTACCACCATATATTACACAATGATATTACAATCAGCATGGATTGAGAATGCATATACCACATATCTTAGGCATGTAGTAGGTGCACACTTAGGTGAAAGTAACTCTAAGATGTTTGCACAGAGGTCACCTCACTCATTGATGCAATTCTCAAAGTGTGTCCCTTTTATGGCCCTAAAAATACCTCATGTTCCCTTCTACTAAACTTCGGTCTCTTTAATGTCTGTATAGTTGTGTTTTCCAGAATATTATATAGTTTTCTCTTGGTTTCCAAAATTTCTCCATGGATATCAAAATCAGAGGATTTGCCAGTCACTTATATCACATGATATATTTGTAAATAGCCCATCAAATTCCTCCTGTACACCTTAAATCATCTCTAGATAATTTATAACTAATACAATGAAAATTATATGCAAATGTTGCTACACTCTGTTCTTCAAAGAATAATGACAAAAATATGTGTACCTTTTCAGCAATATTTTTTAAGAGCAGAATGCATTTATTGAGAGAAAGAACTCTTCTGTCTGAGAGAGAGAGACAGAAAGGGTCCCGAGTGGGTTGCCAATTACTGTCTCTTACAGGGACTTTTTTAGAGCAAAACCACAAAGTAAACAGAAGCAAACTCTTAGATCCATCCTGTGATTTCAGTGGAACCCGCCAAATGATATAGGGGAATGAAACTCTCGACCTTCTGTATGTCTGGTATGCACTTCTCAGAGTGTGTCCTTTTACTGCCTAAAAATATCTCATGCTTCCTTTCACTAAAATTCTGTCTTTTTACTGCCATTTTACAAACTGCATTTGTGTTCTCTAAAATTGAAGAATGAATTTTAGGAACAATGGAGGTTCAGAGTAGAATATACTTATTGAGAGGAAGAAAGCTTCCTCTCAATAAAGAGACAGAAGGTCCTGAGAGGGTTGCCAATGTTTAAAAATATTTTTTACCTGTGGGTTGATTGAACCTGTGACTGCAGAACCCACAGGTACGGAGGTCTGACTGCATATCCTGTGCTTGTGCTAGTACACTGCGTAGTCTTCCAAATTGGCTTCTTTTCACTTAGCAATACAGTTTTAAGGTTTCTGTTTTTTCTTTTGAGTTGCTTCTTTTATTCTAAATAGGCCTTATTGTTTTAAAGCAGCATTAGGTCACAGCTGAATTAGGCTGGAAATGCATTCTTTTCCTGTATGCCTGCTTCCCGTCTTCCACATACAAACTTCTCACATTGGTACTATCTCGTACTACAGCAATGCATTTGCTGCAATTAAAGGGCCCATGTTGAAGCACCATCATAATCCAAAGCCACAGTGAACATTAAATTTCACTCTTGTATTGTTCATACTGTGTCTTTTGACAAATGCTTAATGCCATGTGACCAACACTGTCGGGTCATAGAACATGCCATTTCTGTCTTCCTGCGCCTGGTTTGTTTCACTTACAATAGCATCAAGGGGGAGTGGTCCAAAACCTTTCCACTGGGTACAAAAATCCCAAGGATGCTGAAGACTATTTTATAAAGTGCTATGGGATTTGCTTACAACTCGTGGACATCCTCCAATAAATCCTTTATTTACTTTAAATAAAGTAAAGATTATTTACTTTAAATAATCTCTAAATGATTCATATCTAATAGTTAGGAAGTAGTGACATAAAATTCATTGTGTTTAACATTTCCATCATCTATTCCCCTATTCCCTGGGAACTATTGATATTTCTGCTGTCTCCATAGATTTGCCTTGTCCAGAATGTTGTATATAAAATCCCTCTTACTGTGGTTTCATTTTCCTACTTTCAGTTACCTATGGCCTGTCACGTTTCAAGAGTGTTACGTGGAAAATTACAGAAATTTTAAAAGTTTTCTTTTAAATTGCTTTCCATACTGGGTATCCCAATGAAATGTCACACCACCCCTCACTCCATGAATGACCCTTTGTCCAGGGTATCAATGGAGGCTACACTACCAACTTCTTAGTCACTTAATAGCTGTCATTTTATTGTAGTGTTTGTATTTAGCTGGCTCTTATTTTACATAATTGTGTTCCTTGAAATTGCTAGTAATTCCATCACAATGTAGTGTTCGGATTATTTGTTTTTATTATTAATTAATCTATGCTTTATTTTTCTTTGTTTTTATATAGATTTTAAAAAAATTATTAGTACATGTTTGCAGTACATAATGATGTTTATTGTGCAGAGCTGATATGCATACACAACAAATCTTAATTCCTCTTATGGCACCTCCCCTCACCTTTCCATCTTCTGGTTTCCTTCCCAGTGGAAAAAGATCTATGAAGTCCAGGATGGCTTTGAACTCATGTATAAGTTAGGTTGGTTCTGCTTCCAGCCTCTTAAATATTGGGATTATAGGCATGCACCCCTACACCTGGCTTGCTGTTAATCTCTTATGCACATTATTGATATATTAAACTTTATTCTACATATATGCAGGAAATATACATGTTATACAACTTGGTACTATCCATGGTTACAGGTATCCACTGGGAATTTTGGAACGTATCCCCTGTGGTAGAGGAAGATGACTATAGTTTGAATCATAGAGTATGCACATATGCCAAGAAATAGAAGAAGTAAAATATGTTTTTAATTCTTAATATATTATATTCATTAAATTATGTAATAAATACATTATTATTGAGTCAATAAAGCTAAGTTATTATATTAATTGTATTAATATATTTTCATATGTCACTTTTCCTAGTTTGATACTCTTTTTAATGCTGAAAAATTATTTCCTCACATTTATCCACCTACCAAAGGATATCTTGGTTGCTGTCAAGTTCTGACGATTATGAATAAAAGTGACTGGGACATTCATTTGCAGGTTACTCATTTCTTTCTGTTGCCATATAGTATTCTATTATGTGTATGTATCAGCTTGTTTATTTCATCTTTTGAAAGACATTTTTGATGGTTCTAAGTTTTGGAAATTGTGTATAAAGCTGCTCTAAACATTTGCATAAAGATTTTGCATGGGCATAAGTCTTCCATTCATTTGGGTAAATATGAAGGAGCACAATTGCTAGATCATATGGTAAGGACATATTTTGTTCCATAAAACCCTGATGAAATTGTCTTCCAAGTTTTGCACGCCATGTGCCATTCTCACTTAATAAAGAATGAGAGTTGTTATTGTTCCTTATTTTTATAAACATTTTCTGTTGTGAGTGTTTTGGATTTTTGCCAGTGTTTTGGACATTAGCCGTTCCGGTGGGTGCATAGCAGTATTTTGTTGCTTTAATTTACGATTCCTCAATGAGGCTAAGTATCTTTTTATATACTTAATACATATTTTTCCTTTACTAGGTGCATGTTCAATTCTTTGACTCATTTTAAAATTTTATTGCTTGCTTTCAATTTGTGTTTTTTTTCATTATTGAGGATTTAATCCAGAGTTCTCATACTAACTGACTGGTCTACTTGCTCAATTCTTTTTTTAAATTTGTTTTGAGAGAGTGTCTCATTACATTCCCCAGACTAAGCTTAAACTTGTAATCCTTCTGCTTCAGCCTCCTGGGGTGCAGGGATTCCAGGAATGAACAGCCATCCTTAGCGAGCATGTTGATTTGTATGTTCTTTGTGTGTATTTAAGCACCAATCTGTTATAAGATATGAACCTGTTATTTGTAATTTTAATTTTTATTTTCACAATGGTTAATGATGAGCATTGTTTAATATATTGAAGACATTTTTATATCTTTGAATATTTTCTCAATCATTTCTTTGTTTTTCCTCTTATCACTGGCTTTAACAGAAATCATATTATTCATATTTTTTCAGATTATTTCCTCACTTGTTAGTTTGGATAAATTCTGCTTTTAAAGATGCTTTCCAATTTCATTTAATTAACTTTCCTCTCTCCTCTCTCCATCTCTCTCATTCTGGTACTAGGGATTGAACTAGGGACTTTTCACAGTTACAAGCCAGTACTCTCTTCTTTCATCTTTTAATTTTGAGGCTGGTTTCACTAGGTGGCTAAATTACCAGGGCATGGCTTGATCTTTCTGTTCCCCTACCTTAGCCTCAGAGTGTGCTGGGATTACAGACTTGTAATATTCATTCTCCCTTTGTTAAACAGTTCACAATCTCTTAATTGTTAAACAACTTAAAGTCAATAATTTCATTTCATTACAGAAAGAAGATAAAGCCTCTACCATCCTTTTAATGGCTATATTGCATGTTATTATTTCTCTTGCATTCTGAGAAGTCTGTTGCCTCTCTCTCTCTCTCTCCCTCTCTCTCTGACTTTATTTTTCCCAAGCATATATGATGTGTACCAGAATTTTTATTTTTTTCAAAGTAAAAAACTTTTTCTTTAAGATGTTCTATTTCCTATTTAAATTATTTCAGTTCTTTTTCTTCTGTTCAGTTTAAAACTTATTTTGATATTGATTTATTCCTTTTCCTAGATTATTAATGTACCAGCTGAGGCAACTGATTTTAAATATTTCCTCTCCTGTAGTACTGATACTGAGAACTAATTTTAAAGCTTTATTATGTCAGCTAAATCTTACAAATTTTGTATATTGCACTTTTATCATTTATATCAGAATATTTTATAATGTTTGTGATTTCTTCTTTAACTTGCTTTATTTTGTTGTTGTTTCAAGCATTTTGACACTTCATAAAAATTCCAACAACATTCATCACTATTTGAATTCAATCAAAATCAGACAATATATCCAATATGACCTGAGTCACTATGAAAATATTAAGATTGTTATGCTTTATGCCTAGATGTCCCCCCAAAGCCTCATGCAGTCATGGAGTCAGGCTTCTAAAGTTTATGAATGACTCACAGCCTAATGCTGGGGTTATGGGTGTGAATGCTGCACCCAAGGGAGTGTGACCTACATTCAATACAAGGCACAGAAAAAGTCTTCTCTCCATTCTCCACTCCTTTTGATCTTGTTACTTGTGCTAAGGTCCACTTCCATGAACCACTGCCTTCTGTCATGAGCCATTCCGTCTTGGAGCCAGCTGATCATGGACTAAAACCTCTACAAACTCTGAGCTAAATAAGCCTTTCCTTCCTTAACATTTGGTGTTGGGTATTTAGTCCCAGCAGTGAGAGAAATGTAACCAAGTCAAAGACTCACTTTAATCTTCAACATCGAGTTTATTTTGAAAAGTATTCTGTGTGTACTTGAAAGTAAAATGTATTTTTATGTTGTGTGATACCTTTACAAAGTTCACTTAGGTGCAGTTGGCTAAGTGTTTTGCTCATGTCTGCTTTATGCTTACCAACTATCTGTTTATCAAATACTGAGATAAAAGTAATAAATATCTAAAATGCTTATGAATTTGCTTACTTCTCTTATTTGGTTGGTTTATTTAAATTAATATGATCTCTTTTATTAGGCTTCACATACTGTTGTGTGAGTGTTTCTTTTTAATGAATTGATCTAGTGATTCTTACAAAATGTCCTCATTATCTCTGCTAAGTCTTGTGAGGTCTACTGAGTACAACACTGAGACACACTGGTCCTTTTAAGCTTCATAATTACATACTTTGTTTATTTGAATCTTTCTAACATTCAACCTGTCCAAGTCAGCTATATATGTGTATGGTAACTGACTTAATGACAGTTCTAATTGTGATTAAAAAAAGTGATACATATTCAGTGGAAACCATATTTTGAACGTTGGTCTTTTCCTGATGAGGAGCTAGTGATTTTTCCCCAGGGCTAGGTAGTGGCAGTGAATTGCAGCTTCCAGTTTGCCATGGAATCATGAAAGGAAACAACTGATTCCCTATAGTATTATGTGTGGCCAGCATTTGGGAGGGGGGTTGTGTTTTGTGTTTCTATATCTCATCATATCTGTAAAACACCTATCTGTGTGTACATGAAATATTCAACACTTTATAAAACAGGCTTTGTGTTGAATGATATTACCCAAGCACAGGATAGGAATGAGTTTTTACTGTGTTAGCATAGGTTAAGCTATCATGTGTAATAGGTCAAATGACTCACATGTATTTTTAAATTTAAAATACTTTCATTTTACAATTGGTTATCAGGATGTTATCACATCATAATTTGAGGAGCACCACAGAAAGAAAGAGTAAGAAGAGGAAAAGGAGAAGGATCAGGAGGAGGAAAGAAGAGAGGCAAGGGCAGGTATATATTTATTATAAAGAATTAGCCCATGGAATTATGAAGGCTGAGAAGTCCCAAAATCTGCATGACCACTGGCAGTAAGTTGAAGACCCAGAACAGTAAATTTTTTAGTTTCAGTATGAGTCGCAGGATCTAAGGACCTGGAAAGTATGTGTTTGGTTCAAGTCAAAAATGCAGGAACCCTCAAGACCCATAAGGGATGAGTTTCAGTTTTAGTCCATATGTGACCCAGCTTGAGTTTCATCAGACCAGCAGAATGCTGGTACTGTGGGAAGGTTGGATGCCTTGTTTCACTCAGGCCCTATTTGATCAAATATCTGAGTACCCCACGGCCTACAAAAATTTAAATTTGTACGAAATTCATCATTACAGTCAAGTTGTGATTTTTAATCCATTTAGTAATATCTGCCTTTCTTAACATTTAATATAATTATGGATAGGGAAAATTGTAGTTTGACTATGTTTTCATATTTTTTTATTTTTCTAAATTTTATTTTAGAGAAAATAAAACCAAGCAAAATAAAACAATATAACCCATGAAAACAAGACAATGTAAGTGACACAGGATTTCAAAGCAAGTTAATAGGAAGTCAGCAATCGTTACCATAATGCCTCTTGTTGTCTTCCAAACAGCTGCCCATTCCTTTAGACGTAGTAAAATCAAACAGAAACAGAAACAGAATAGAAACAACAAAAACAAAATGAATGCAATACAGAACTTCAAAACAAGATAAATGCAAATCCAAAATGGCTACCATAATATACCTTGTTATCTTTGATATAGCTTCCCATGCCATCAGGTACAACAAAATCAAACAAGATAAAACAGAATAAAACCTAACCAAACAAAACAATGAGAATGACACAGGACTTCAAAACAAGATGGCAGGGAATTAACAATGGCCACCATCTTCAGAAGGAGATCCTGCCTAGATGCTACATTGTATGTTGTTATCCTCTGAATAGATGATCAGACTACTGGTTTTAGGCCTGCAGAGTCAGTAAAACACTAAACACTACAGTTGTATTTACCTCAGTAGCTATCCTATCAGGCTGTGTTTCTCCAGATCAGCTGGCCATTTACCGCGGTGGGGGAGGGACATTGGCTTTTCTTGTCTCCCTGCCCATGCATCAGAAGGGGCTGGCATCTGGCTCTCCCCATCAGCCCACTATCTGTAGCATCAATTGTTTGGTTCCTATCTAGGAATAATCGAGTATTTTAGAGCTCCATTTTTTCTCCTGTATTGATTTGTTATTAATACCTTCTCCTTTTAATGGTTGCTCTCTAAATCACAATGTGCATCTTTAATGAGATGCTCTGTAAAATATTATCCAGCTCATAAACAAGAGTTTGGCAACAGTGTGATTCAACTTAGACCGCTCACATCCTTTGCATTCACACTGTTATTTATTTCACACTTCCATATATATGAAAACCCTCATGATATATGGCTGATTTCCTTTAAGTGGCTAATTGTTTTCTCTAACAATTTAGATAGATGAAGCCAGTCTTTGCTCTAAAAATCATATTGATAGATTGATATTCATTAGCATAGACAAAGTGTATTTACTTTGCACACCTGCGGGTAGTCGATGTCATAAGAAGAGACAGCGTTGTGACATGCATACCCTTCAATACTGTGCAGAATGATGACTGTCTGCATCATTCATACAGTTATTCTGCAGAGTGATGTTTCAGTCAACAAACCTCGTATATGACAGTAGTACCATAAATGCATATCTCCTAAGGACACCTCAGCTTTCTTAGTTTGTGTGAGGGCAATCTATGATATTCTCATGATGATGAAATTATCCAACCATGCATTTCTCAGAATATATCCCTGACAATAAGCAGTACATAACTACATACATATTTTTATAAGTCTGTTTTTAGAATATTCTTTTAGGAGTATAGTTTAATATATCTTCAATATAATAGTCTATATTAAGTAATATGTTAGGCTATTTTAAGTATACATATATATAACAGATATGTCAAGTT
This sequence comes from Hydrochoerus hydrochaeris, assembly GCA_004027455.1. NCBI lineage: Eukaryota > Metazoa > Chordata > Mammalia > Rodentia > Hydrochaeridae > Hydrochoerus > Hydrochoerus hydrochaeris. The sequence continues at coordinate 39,831 of PVLA01006934.1, forward strand.
AGTTCAACACATTGTATGAGCACTTACTATATTTTGGGTTATCTTCTTGGTTCTGGAGATGAATCAATGAAGATGTAGGTAAAACCTCTGCCTTCTACCCACTGTAGTTCACATTCAAGTGAGAAGAGACAATAAACATAATATGTACTTTATAGTATATACTATAAGGTGACTATTGTTAACAATGGTTATCATGATGTTGTACAGCAAGACACAAACAATTCTTCTTCCTCCTCCCTTTCCTCCTCCTTCTCTTCTTCTTCTTCTTCTTCTTCTTCTTCTTGTTCATAAGATTATCTCATGTGTACATGGAAAAGAGCTCTCTTCCATAAATTGCTTTTTAGTAGGAAATAGGACTAAGCATGCTCATGTCTATAATGTGTATGATACACACTATGTATACATTATATGTATTACATTTATACACTATACAGATATTATGTATCTAAAATATGTATAATGCATATGCATGTATATAATGTATATTAAACAATTTTAAATACTTTTAATTACTGTCATGTGCTGCATAATGACGTTTTGGTAAATGACAGATGAAGTATATGAGACTGCTCTCATGAGATGCTACTGCTTAGTAGCAGAGTGGCCTTTTTAACTTGTGAAACTGAACTCTGATGTTTTCAAAATGACATTGCTCATGATGTATTTCTCAAAATGTATCCCATCATTAAGTAACACGTGGCTAAGTACATTTTTATAAACTCTCAGACACACACATACACGTACAGATTTTTCCTTATTATTTCATGCCTTCCTGCATATCCAGATTCCTATGAGGTATCAATTCTCTGCAGCCAGAAAATTTTTCCTGAGCATTGCTCATAGGAAATAGTTTGCAAAGATTCCCGCCCATTGTACTGTATTATGTGGATTCTTCTTCACCTTGAAGACTTTTCCCTTGCTATGCAGCTTTTTCACTTGACATAATCCCATTTGCTTAATGTTTACTGGGATTGCCTGTGCCTTCTTGTCCAAAATAAATTCTTTCCCATTCCAGTGTCCTGAAACATTTCCCCTGTTTTCTTCTAGTTCATTTGGATCTTACACTGAAGTCTTTATTTTGGGTTGATTTTTACATCCGATGAGATGAAAGAGTAGTTCTATTTTTTGTGTGTGACTTTTCAATTGTTCCAGAACTGTACACTAAAAGACAGCAAGTACCACATGATCTCACTCATGCATGGCACAGGAAAAGGTTCGTTTTGCAGAAATTGTGTGTAGAATGGCTGTCAGCGGGGAACGGGCAGAGCAGCGGTAAGAGAAGGACAAGGAGGGCCGATCAGTGAAGACAAGCTGCAGTTAGGAATAAGGAGATCTGCATAGAGGGTGATGGTCTGCTGTGCAGCTCCAAGACGGATGAAGGGATTTTGGATGTTTCATGATAAAGAAATGATAAATGTTGGAGAAGAAAGACATGTTTAATCTGACGATGCAGTGCACACACATGATGAAATATCACATGGTACTCCATTATTATGTACAATTTTTGTATTTTATGTATTTGCTTTTAAACAAAATTTACTTTTTAACAGATGCATTTTCCTAGTCTTCATAGTGTTATCCAGTATATAATATGTTCTACTCACTAATTCTAACATTTTCACCTTTGGTTTTCAGCGATTTTATAATACAAGCATTCCATTTATTTGATCGGAATTCAGTGAGTTTATGGTTATGCAGGTTAAACATTTTACCATTTAGACAAAAAATTTGGATATTATCTCTTCAAATAATTCCATTTTTCCCTTTCCTGAATTCCTGGGTCTCCTATTGCATGTACATATGTATTTATATTATCTCACTGGGTTCATATGCACTTCAATGCTTTCTTTATTTGCGTGTTTCATTTTGGGTGTTTTTCATTGAAAATTTTCATGGTCATTGATCCTTTGTTCTGTTCTCATATTAAGTTTGCTGTTAAGATCATCAAATAAATTATTCATTTTGGCAATGTGCTTTTCTATTATACCGTTTCCACTCATCCTTGGTAGTGTTTTCTGCTAGCTGTAATCCTTCATCATTTCATGTTTGCCTCCTAACTTTGTTGCAATATCTACATATTTTGATTATAGTTAATTTTAAAATCTTTTTTGTTTTTTCAAACTTCTAGACTATATCTAGGTGCACTTATAATGATTATTTTCTTTCTTATCTGTGGAACTCGTTTATCTGCTAGTTCCCAAGTTTTTTAATTCTTTAGTGTATAGTAAAAATATATGTAAAAATCAGAGACTGATGTAAATCCTGATTCTTCTCAGAAATACTCGCAATTCTCCTTCTGTCAGACCATTAAAATTTGGGACTTGATTTAACATGATGTTGAGTTAGATCTGGGATTTCTTGCAACTCTGCTTAGATTCAGCTTCACAGTGATGGCTTAATATATGTCGAAGGTGAGAGACATTCCTTTAGGCAGAGTGTCAAACCTAAGGCCAGTGGGACTTCAAATATGTATGCATCCACCCCAGCTGTTTGTTTTGTGAACATGTAAAACCTTTCTTCCTCTTCCTATCTGTCCTCTCCTCTCTCCCTCTTCTTTCTTTCGCCAATTTTTTGGGGTTCAGGCGTGAGTTTTCTTTGCTCCTCACCTCTCTTCTTGGATATTCTAGTCTTAAGAGATAGCTCTCCTTTTCTGCTTCTCTGCCCTGCAGTCTTTTTTGGACCATTGATGCAGTAAGAAAGGCTGTCGTGCACCTTGGGAAGGATTGCTTTCGGTTCCCTGTCTCTGCGTACAGCCTGGAGCGGGAGCTTTGCATTCATGAAGGCGCCGTGCACCTCAAGATATCTTACCATCACCCTGTTCTGCCCATCACCATCTTGCTCTTTGGGAAGTGTCCTACGCTTCCATTTGCCCTGCTACACTTTCAGCTCTTGGTGTGATAGTTCCATGCTATTAGAGAAATTCTTCATCAAGCTAGATAATATGCAATCAATGAAAGTTAGTCAATCTCTGGCTGGCTTTTCATTAGAGACATCTATCTGGGAGTTTGCTTTAACTTCTGCATTACCCTCAGAGATCAAAGCAGCAATGGGCCTCTGTTCCTATCTCAAATCTCTCAAATTGAATTTTGTTTAGAATTGTGTCCTCAGCTCTCTGGTGTGCTTAGTAGCTTCTTTGAATTGATCTAATGTTTGGGTGGAACTTTCTGCTTCCAAGCTAAAAGTGGAAGTCTTTTCCAAACTTTTAGCAAAACAATTCCCCAAAGTCATAGGAGACTCATTATTGTGTAATAAAGTTGGAGATAACACTGTAACGGCCCTGCTTGACCTGAAATCCCTTTAAAATTAAGTGATGTGTACTAAACATTACTGCAAGTGTACATTCTACTTCCAAAAACTATGTCCGTACTAAAGATTAAAGATGTCAGTGCTCTGATCAAAACCCATTAGGGCATCATGCTTGTTTAACTAAAAATTTCACTTTGGATAAATTTATCACACTCCATAATCAGAAAAGAAGCTGTACATCTGTGCTTTGAGTTGTGAAATACCCAGCACAGCATAGAATAGGAAATGTGTGGCAAAGTGCACTGACATTACTGTCAGTATGGGGGAGTACTAAGTGTCTTGGGGACACAAGTCTACCAAGTAGAGAATGAGTGATTGAAAATGTATCAGGATTAGCTGAAGGACAATTTATATCCTTAGGAGACAGGGTTTGATGATAAAGAGTCATTTTATACTTACGGATGAGTAAAACTGCAGAGAGGCTGGATCTAGAAATAAGTTCGAATAATACAAGGGAAATGCTCTGAAAGAATTTCTTTGTTGTTTAAAAAAATCCTCCTCTGCTATATAGAATAAACAGCTCATTTGTAGGAAAACAGATGCACCTAGAGACTATAATGTTAAGTGAAATAAATCAGACACACTAGTTTAAATATCACATGGTTTCTCTTCTATAAGAAATCCAAAGAATAAAGACTAAAATAAAAGGTGGATAATAGGAAATAGGGAGCTAGATCTTTTGCAAATAGGAAGGGGAACAAAAGACAGAAGAAGGAGGAGAGAAAGGGAGTGAAAAAGAACTAAGATGTGTGCATGTACCGACTCCATATTTGGAATTTAAACATAATGTACTGCAAGCCATCCAGATTTCCAGTGAGGTCAGATTGTACTATGCTGTTTTTAGGAAGGGGAGAGGGAGCTGGCCATGGGCAGGCAGCTAGGGAGACTTTCTGAGTTAGTAGAACACAGCTGGGCAAAGGTTTGGATTCCTAGTGAACAGAAGAAAATGAATTATTGAGAACATTGGGTTGTGGGTATTTTTCATGCAAAAGAAGTGGACAGTCATGAGGAATTTCACGGAGGAATGGTGTAGAGGGAATATTGCCATTTCCTCCTTTGGTTCCTCTTCCCCACACTAAACCTTGGCTCTTTGTGCTTTACTTCTCCGGCATTTGTGAAATAGCCCTAAGTTCCAAGTCTTGTTTTTTACTATCCATACTCCATTACATGGCTAAGCACATCCTTGAGGTTGACTATAGCTTGGAAAGTCCGTTATGTCTTCTCATCTACAAGGTCTTTGATTTCATCATGAGCCTCTCTTGAAGATTAAAGTCCTGCTCCGAGGGTTCCTAGAGAAGCAAGCACCTTATAGGAAGGGAGAATGGAAGCAGTCACAAGGTGGCAGAAGAGTTCAGCCACACCCTCTATTAACAGATCAAGAAGTCTTCCTTTCTCCCTGAACCAGTGGGGAAGGTTTGGGTGGGGAGGTTCCAGGTGCTGTACTAGAACTGTTAAGTAAAGAGTATCAGGATTACATTGGCTCGGAGCCCCCTCAAGACCAGGCTTGGATGAAACCCCAGCAACAGTACTCAGAGACTCCATCTTCCAAAGGCACGCAAGGACATTTTTCTGATGAAAGGGTGTTGGGAGGTTGGCCTGTGGGCAGACTATCAGCTGTGCTTTGGGTTCTTCTTAGATAAGCGAATATCACTTTTTTAATTTTAAAAAGATATCAAAAGAAATGAGAAATGCAGGTGATGGGTATGTAAAGTGAGTTTCTCAATGAGCCACGGGACCTGACCCTGTACTGTTCTCTACTCTGTTCCATCTTCCTCACACCACTTTGCGCTCTGGGCTTCTTTGACAACCCTAACTGCAGTCCCAACACTAGAAACACTGCAGAAGCAACGTCCTCTCTCTTAACCGCTCTCTGCATTTACCAAGAAATCCCCCAGGCCCATTCCTCTCTTTTTCAGGCTATTGCCCTAGGGTGATCTTTTCAGCCTTTTCCTGACAACTTCCTGTTAATTTTAATCCCTCATTCCATTGTAAGACTTATTACTTGCCATTTTCTTACACTTCCTTATTGTACATACTAGTATCCCCTGCAACGTGGATTTATATTTTCCTAAGGTATAGTGAATGGTGCTGATCAGCTAATGTGGTTATTTGCCACCTGTCAATGCTGCTTAGTTAAGTGTCTCTTTCAATATTTGCTTATCTTCAAATTGGATCATTTATTTTCTTAATGTTGATCTTACAAAGATGTTTTTTATATTCTAGATACAAATCTTTAATATGAAGTTTGCAAACACTTTTTAAACTATAGCTTGCGTTTTTATTGTCCTCACAGTGCCTTTCAAAGAACAATACATTTTAATCTTCTTGAGGTCTAATTTTTTGTAATTCTTCTTTTGTAGATCACGCTTTGGTGTCCTAGTGACTATTCCTCATCTAACATTAGATTGCAAAGATTTCCCCCTAGTTTTTCCTTTGAAAGTTTAAGAGTTTGTAAAACTACATTACATTTTGAACTATATTCCATTTAGGGTTAATTTGTGTAAAACATGTAGGGTTTATTTTGAAAAACTGGAAGCTGGTTGGTTTGTATGACTCTGCATGCAGACTTACGATTGCTCCAAAGCCTCTTGCTGAAAATAATAACTTTTCATTACACTGTTTTTGAATATTCGTATGAAATTTGCTGGCTGTACTTGTGTACAACTGAGTTCTGAATTGGATTCCACCGATCTGTGTATCAGTCTATCAAACACCATGCTGTTTTGAATGCTGAGTATTTTGTAAGTCTTAAAATTGAGACTTAACATTTCTTCCAAATTTATTCATCTTTTACACATTTTAAAGCTATTCTCATTCCTTTGCTTTTCAATATGAATTTTAGAGCTGATTCATCTATATTTAAGGTAGTCAACTCTGTAGAAAGTCTACCCAAGACTGAGACACTAAAGATAAAATAGATCATAATAATGTAGTAGGCAGTGAATAAACACCTGATATTATTTTAATATAACATGACACTTGCAGTTTTACTTGAAATTATATTATTCTACAGAATGTATCTTTTGTTACATAAGGGTATTTTTAAATAAAACAGCTTAGGTCTGGTTAACAGTGGTAATTAGTGATAATAATAAGGGGTATTAATGAATTAATTTGGTATGTGAAATAAACAACCTCTTTTTCTTTTTGAAGCAGTTTACTGATTGTATATTTACCATAGGCATATTTTGTTTTTTTCTTCAAAAACATATGCTTGACTTTTAAAAGCAGAATGCAAATTCCAAAGGATTATGGAATACATTACTGCACTATTTAACTAAAAAATATCAATGACATAATGATTTATATCCCATGATGCAGCAGGATATTTTTTCCCCTTTAAATACCTTTTTCAACAATATCTGTGTATGGTGCCTACCTACAGTCTTTATAACATTCTCTGTTTCTTTTATGTCATGATGAAATTGAGTGTGACAATCAAAAATGAAATTCACCTTGACCTTAATCACTGTTCTCATCAGGTATATATTGCACTGATTCCAAGAGTTAATCTAGTATAAAGATGTCAAGCTAAACATGTGCTCAACAAAAATTTGAATTGCAATATTCTGGATTTTATCTAGAAGCAACATCAGACTTTTAGACTTGTAAGAATCAGTTTCTAGCTTTCAAAAATTCCCGAGTACTCCTGCCTACAGGACTGGTTTGGTGGACTAGCTGTTGGTAAGGTCCTCTCCATCTATAAACTCATCATTAGCTGTGAAAGTCTGAAATATCCAAGGACATTGAATGGCTTCATAAGTCAACCCTTTTTATCACATAAAATAGTTTCACAGCACAGAGATAAACTGAACTGGCAAAATTCAATCTAGGGGCTGGCTGTGGTGGCACATGTCTGTAATTCCATCACCTGGGTGACTGAGGCAGAAGGGTCACTGTCAGTTCCAGGCCAGCCTGAACTACATAACAACTACATAACCTATCTCAAAAGAAATCAAAAAAGAAAAATCAATTCATATCCCAAATAAGTTACAGTTTCTAACGAAATTGAGAAATTCCAGTTTAACCTGTTTGTCCTTCATTGTTTTTTATTTAAAGAGAAAAAAACCGAAAAAGGATAGAAATATTACAGAATTTCAAGAAAAGAAGATAAACAGTAAGAAATCACTAGTTGATAAATTACATATTGTTCTTTTAGAAATTGTTTTTCAAGTTACAAAATTAAAGCACACAAAGAGGACACTTTAGCCCTCACTGAGTTTTGAAATTCTCTTATTTCCCTGAGGTATGAGGGCTGTTGGTTTCATTTTTGTGCCATCAGTTTTTGTTACCTCCACTACCCCACATTCTGTAACCCAAGGGCACGCACTTGGCTTGTTGTTAGGCTACACACAGCCTTAGCAATCACCAACAGTTTTTGGGGAAAAGCATATACATTCCTGATGTATTGCTTTTCTTTTTATTTATTTTCAAATTCAAAGTATTTCCAGATTAGGAAAGGGTATTCTTTTCTTGCGCTTCTAAAATATGACCTTCTGGTGTAGCATATTTCTGGTATCTCCTCATGGCCAGTTGTGAAGGGGTTGCTTCGCAGGTGCACGTTTCAGGGCGCTCCTTCTCCCCACTTGTGTAAAGCCAACAGTGTCATTTTCCACATGGGTTTTAGCAAATTGAAAAGTTATCCTGAATGTTAATCATGAAAGCCTCAAGATAACCAGAAAGCATAGATATTATTTTTTAGTGGTGCTTTTTAAAATATTAGCAGGTGATATCTTTTCATTTCCTTTGATCAAAATGCTCAGAGGCTGAATGGAATTTGCCAAATTTACGCTGGCACTGTTGTCCTGAAATACATATGGATGAGCGAAGTCTAGTTAGGATTTGAATATGATATAAACAATCTTTTGTTTTATGTGTTCTGAGGTTTAATTAAAATTTTAATAAAAAAGCAAGAAAATAATTAGAAGCTCTATTTTAAAAATTAAAATGACTAAGGCATGGGGTACACATTTTGTCTCCATGATTTGATGCATAACTTGATATTTTATACAAAGCTTGACTGATTAAAAGACCTGACTGAATCATAACACATCTGTTATCGAAATGTCACATAGTGTTTGCCCAGAGGGTGCTTAAATTGCAACTTGTAAGTCAGAGAACATAACTTTACTTCGTGTTAAAGGGCAATCAAAAAAATAAGATAATCATGTTTGCTTTCTTGTGGTACATCTAAGCTAATTCAGAGGCCACTGAATTAGAGACAGCAAGAACAAAACACATTTAATTCACACAGAAATACTCGGCACTAAATTCCCATGATGTTTGCATACATGGAGTCAAGCAGCCAAGGGTCGAACATATTCAGGAAAATATTGCATCTGTACTGAATGTGTGTTGGCTTTTCTTATTATACCTGAAAAATAGAGTCCAATAACTATTGACATAGCACTTGCATTCTATTGGGTATTATAAGTCATCTAGTATGATTAAAATAGATGGCAGAAGAGTGTGGGTTATGTGCAAATATGTCACCAGTTTTTCAGTAAAGAACTCGAAAAATCCATGGATTACAGTATCCACAGGGTCCTGGAACAAATAGATTTTAAGGGCCAACTGGACTCGCCTGCCTCATCCCTGGGAGATTTGATCTCCATACAGCAAGAAGATGATTTAAAGACACGGGATAAGGCAGAGAGCCAATGAGAGGTTTGGAACAGAGCCTTCCTTCGTGATTCTCAGAGGAACTATGTCTACTGAAAATTTCCTAGTAGAATTTACTCTCCAAAATTGTGAGAAAATAAATTTTTGTTGTTCAAACCACCCAGGCTCTGATATACTGTTACTGCAGTCCTAAAAATGTCAAACAGATTATATCTCCTCCAACAGGCCCAGCCACAAATTGCTTTCTGCATCTGATACAGTATGTTCTGTCTTGCTTATTTACCTTTTTAATGCAGTTGTACGTGACCTTCATATGCCATTAAGATAATATGGTCATTTAGCCTTCTGGGTCTTGCTTATATTAGTATTGTAACAGTTCTCATTTTCAGTATCTGAATTCTTAGAAAGCATGCTTACACTAATCATAAAGTTAAAAATGGAACTGGAACTAAATTGATATAATGCAGAAGAATTAATCTACAGGAATATTCAAACTATGGCAAATGCTAAAGATTAGAACATATTTGCTTGCATTCCTAACTCATATGAGTCAAGTGATGCAATCATAGATGACCCATCAATGTGGGCTGAAAACCATGGTTACCAACATCTGGAGTCAGGAAAACAGTAACAGTGACTATAAAGAACTCATAACACTTGCTGACTCCACTGGACACTGAAAGTCCCTCTCTTTGGGGGTATGGTATGCATTTTACAGATTTTTCTCCTTAATTGCATCACTCATAATCAAAAATAAGAAATTTTCACATCCCACAGAAAGGCTTCCAGCAGAGTAGGATTATTTGTACTAAAACCAGGACAAATCTAGGCTAAGTGCTGGGCTTCTGAAAGAAACTGAATTAATCTCAACAGACCAATTTGATCTGTTTGCTGTTTTTGCATTTTCTGATTTTTGCACATTATGTTTCTCTACATTTATGTAGGTCTTTGAATTTTCATCAGTGTTTTAAATACTTTTTAACACATGAATCCAATACACATTTAGTAGATGTATATGTATTTTTCAGCTATTATAAATGATGCTGAAATTTATCTTTTAGTTTCCAATTGTTATTACCAGTAAATAGAAATATAGTTGATCTTGTTTGCTACATTTACATTCTGTCATCCTGCCAAACTCACTTATTTGTCTAAGAGTATTTCACTTTTGTTTTTGTAGGTTATTGAGATTTTTTTCAGTAGACAATCCTATTATCTGCACATAGGGACACCTTTAAATCCTCTCCCTTGGTCTGTGAGTATTCATTTTACTGAAATAGCTAGGACATTTACCACCAACATGAAAAGATACAAAGCATGGAAACTGAATATTACCCAATATTAAAGGGTAACATTATGCCTTCCATTAAACATTAGGGAATATTAATTGCAAGTGTTTGGGGGATACACTTTACTAGGTTGATGTTTCTTTCTTTTATTCTTAATTAACATATGTTTATACATATTTCTGAGCTATAGTAGGACAATGGGATATATGAGTATAATGAAAACATAAAATCAGGATAGTTATCATTTCATTCTCCTCAAACATTTATCAGTTCTATTTGTTGGGAACTATGATCCAGAAGTCCCACTACTGAATACACAACCGAAGGAAATGAAATGGGCGTATCAAAGAGATATCTGCATGCTTTTCATTATCACAACAATATTTGCATGGGGAATCAACTGAGGTGCCCATCAAAAACTGGATGAAGGAAATGTATTATATGTACACAGTGAAATCTCATTCAGACATAAAAAGAATGAAATTGTATAATTTTCAGCAACATGGATGGATCTGAAAGGCATTGTGTCAAATAACATAAACCAGGAACAGAAACTCAAGTACTGTATTCTCCCATCTTTTTATGAAATAAGAAAGTTACAGAGGGGCATTAGCTCTGGTGGTGCTCCTTTCCATACCTGTTTGCTGAGAGGTTTCATTATGATGGGGCATTAAATTTAGCCAAATGACTCTTCTCCCTGAATTGATGTGATAATGTGGGTTTTCTTCTTGAGATTTTTAATAGGATGAATTGTGATTACTGGTTTCTTAACACTGAAACATCTTTGCATTTCTGGAATAAATAAGAAATGTGGAAGTGGTGTGTTTTTTTCACATTAGTAAATGAAATGTTCTAATATCTGCTGGAGTTTGCCATGAGACACACTCCACCTCAGTGTTCTCCATTCTGACACACTTTTGAGACCATCTCTGTCTCTTTTTCTACTGCTTCTCTGAGAAAATTAAAATCATCGAGTTTGTATCACAGATACAAAGAGACCTGAGCCCACCAGTCACCTTATACTTTGTCTCACTCTTGCCCACATCAATTCCTAACTGTGTTTTAGGCTGGTAATTCTGGTTTCACTGTATCTATTACACCACTACCTCAGTCTCATTTAGTCGCCTTGTATGATTGAATATATTCAAGTCATTTACACTCACGTGTTCAGTTTTCAATTCACCAATGTACATCTTCTCTCCGTCACCATCCTACTGAAGTTGTTCTTTGTGGAGTGCAATGATCTCTATTAATTATCTCAGTAGAGATTCTTCAGGTAGTTATTATTCAGGTCTCAGCCAAACCTAACACAGGTGGTCATTTCTTTGTTCCTTTAATAGCTCTCAAACTATGTTTTCTAAAGATAACAGTATTCCTAATCTTCATCCTTTCTTGATAGTATTTGATATCTCTCCCTCCCTCTCTCTTCCTCTCTTTCTGTCTCTGTCTCTCCCCAATTAATTTACCTTGGTGCTCCTTACTGTCTAAAGTCCCCAAATGCATATGCCTTTAGGAACAAAAAGGAACATAAATCAATACCCAAGTAAAAGCTGGTGTTAGTATTTGAAAATGAGCTAAAGTGTACCTCCTGCCAAAATGGCTCAAGAGGAAGCACAGACCACCTTTCCAAATCCTGGTGCTTCTCTGAAGTAATCACAGAATTCTAGTCTCTCTGATTAAATTTCTCATTAAATTCTTGCCCCTAATTTAGAGAATAATACTCTACATCTTCACTTCTCTTTCAAATTTCTCCCCAATCAAACAGACATCACTATTCAGCTGTCTGACATTTGTGTCAGACTCAACACGCCCAAAGCTGAGTTTATCCTCCTCCAGCATAAAACTGCTCATTTCCAAAACTAAGAAAACTACTTCTCCAGATTTACTTCTCAAAAAGTAGATCGTGCTAGAAAACTGGCCATAATCCTGGACTCATCTCTTTCTTTATTCATAGTATTTAATAAATCAGTAATTCTTGCAAACTTAATCTCCAAATATTTCTAATTTTTCCCATTACACTCCACATTTAATACTTATCTCTTAGTTATGGCTCCCACCATCTCTCAGCTGACCTAATGCTCGATACACAACACGCCCTGGAACATGAGGCCCTTCTCTAACCACCAAGGGTCTTTCCCCAATTCTCATGATATCCCAATAGCATCTGATACACTTGGTCACTTCCCGTGGCTCAGGATGATATTTTGATCTCCACGATCCAAATAATTCTGCCTTGCTTTTCTATCATCCAGTTACTCTGCATAGTCATGTACCTAGTCTTCCTTTACTACTTGATATGAAAATATTTCAGTTTCCCAAAATGGAATCATGAACTTAGTTCTCTTTACTTTTTACACTTTATCTCTAGATAAATGCATGTTTCACTGCCAGGGGAAGATTTCCTGGAGCCAAATGTCTTCATTGCCTACCTTAGCTCAGTTATGATATTTCACAGAATTCTCAAATACAAACTGTTTATTTTTGCACAAGACCTTTTATATTTTCCCTTTTTCTTACCTTAAACCACAGTGACAATTCACCTGTGCTCAAGAAACTTCAGTCGGGACCTATTCTTCATGGCCATCATCACATTGTCTATCCTGGAATTAAGTCCAAAATGATAAAATAGAATAAACGTAACAATATTTTTTGAATAAAATCACCAGCACAATTACTCTCATCCTTTGTGTTAACAGTTAAGTGAAATAAGAGTTACTTGAACAGAAGCACTTCGATATCTAAACACTTGATCTGGCAAACGAGAACTATTAGGTGACTGAGTGGTTCTCATATAAGAGAGGAATACTAGACACTCATGGAGACTGTTTCACAAATATCTACAAGTCCTCAGCACACATTAGCCATGTGGTCAATGCTTCACAAATCTACACTAGACAAATATGTAAATAAATTTTTTACAATAAAGGCAGTAAGAGATTTGTGTATTAAATAGGTGGGAACAAGATATTCCTAGATAAATAATCTAGTTAAGAATACTAAACTTTTAGAAGATAAAACAGTGAGTAATGGAGCAAATTAAAAGACAAAGAAGGGTGTTTTAGACCTCCCGATTTAAAATTTATTTCCTATCTCCTCTGTCCGGTATCTCCAAACACTGTATGTCTCAGAAGCTTTCCTGTACTCACACAGCAGTTCCTCAGACACGAGGAAACTTCCAGCCAAGCTGACCCCGCCCTGCGTTGCTTTCTCCTTGTTAATTACTTCTCGTTTTACAGATGTCAGTTTACACAACATTTCTCTTGGAACATCCGAGTTGTGTGCACCAGTTGGTGCCTCTTTTTCCTCGAACACCTAGCAGAGTGTTCACTGCACTGAAGTGTCATTTTCATTCACCTGCTCAGTGACCACAGGACAATGTCTCCTTAGCTCACCTTTCATCCCTGACTCCCAGCACAGCATCTGCAAAATATTGGAAATCCAGTGTGCATTCCAAATGAGCACACAAGACTGAGTTTAGTCATTTACTAAGCTACAACTTACCAGGGCAGAAAAATGTCCATCTCAATTCGCTCTTACTAATACTAGATCTTTGTTTCCTTATGTCTTTGATTAATTATTAGACATAATTATCTTGCCTTAGTAATGAGGTAAGGTTTTGGTTTTCATTTTCTCTCTTGATATGTATGTTTTTACCCTTGGAACACTGCTCTATTTGTGTCTTCTTTATTGATGCTATACATCCAGGTTCATTTTGTGGGGTATTCAAAGAAGTGACACTTCAGATGGGTTTCTGTTTTTACTATTTTCTACATTTTTTCTTTCACTATCTTTGAGTTATCCATATTTTCTCAACTTTGAATTGGTTGATAATTGCTTATTATGTTTGGTTTTATTTTCTTTGGGGAGAGGCTTTCTAGTATTGTAAATTTCTTAAACTGAATAACAAATGTTTTATTAAGCATATCCATATGCTTAATCAAGCATCAGGAAAACAGTACAAAAGTCAGATATGGCACTTACCCTTCTTTATCTAAAAATACACCAAGGAAATGACAAAGTACACTTATTTACAAAGAGCATGTGTATTTGCCTGAGAAACCATAGGTGTGCTTGAAATTGGTGATCCTGAATCAGCCAGGTAAGACTGAGGGTGGAAGAGGCTGTTGTCTTAGAGAAGAGAGAAGACTGAAATCTGGGTCAGTTTATTTAAGATATCTCCCTCTGATTTAATTATTACACCAATTAAAACTATTTCCTCCTGGGATTGCTTAAACTGTGTGTCATCACAATTTATATTAAATTTCCAAAGGCCCTTTCTACCCTCCATGACTTTAATAAAATGAAATTGATTAAAGTGAACAATGTGTGCTTGACTGTTTGGCAGGTAAAAGGTCACACATTGCAAGAAATTGCCTCCACCTAGATGTCACCACACTGCTATCCTGCATAGGAACAGTGATGGTCAGTCCCTTGACCCTCTCCTGAATGGCCTATCCCAGCACCTCACAGGAAAACCTCTGGAAAAGTACTCAATTTAGTCCACGGTGTGAAAATGTAAGAGAGCTACTGAGCGCTTTCTCCGCATGCCCCAAGCTTTGTCTCTGCAGAACCTGGTGGCATAAATTAGATTCAGTCTACATCTGTGAAGCCTCCTCCTCTATGTCTGAGACAGCACTGTGGTGGAGAAGCCCTGCTCCGTGTGCCTGAAAGCAGGCTGCCCCTCATTTCTGGCAGTCCTGCCCTGCAGCAAAGGTTTGGTCCTCCACAGCATGGCTGGAGGCTGTGTAAGTGATCATGGTCACTTTGTAGAGGATAGTCCGTCTCTCATCACAGAGAAGAAGGTGATCCTGGACTGTCTGCCTGGTGTGCTCAGGTGTGACTGTAAGAAGTGTACAGAGCTTAGAGTTGCTGCAAAGTGTGAATCTGGTAGCTAGGAAAGTACTAGGACATCAGGGGAAGTGATTGGCACTATGCCAAGGCAAAAAACGACAACCAGGTCCCTCTGCAGAAAGGGAACCCTTGGATAGAGCTCTAGTTTGCATTACGAGAGGCAGATATGTTTTCACGTCACTTGATGTGGTTTGGGGGGCAGAGTAAGATTTCTCAGCTCTCTTAAAACTTTTTTAAACGTGTGACATGCATACTGGGCCTGCGTAAGAGGACTTGTCAAAGCCATGTGACCCCTACCTGGGTTATTACAGAAAGGACCCCAGTGCCCAACCCCACTCTTATGATAGACCTCATGGCATTGTTAGAGCCAATCAAACCTGCTAAGTGATGCAACTAGATGTTGGGGATTCCAGCTCCTATGCCACTGATTATAATTTCCGCACACAAATATGGCCCCCAGTTTATGTCTTTGGGGTGCGATGCTGCACATATGCTCACCTTTCACCCTCCTTGCCCAGTGACGTCCAGCTCTGGTCAAATGGCCTTTGTTGCTCTTGAAGTTTAAAGGTTTTCAGATCGTATTAACCTTCCCCTCTTCTCCCTTCCCGTTTACAGGACTAAAATCTTCCTGGGATTTTTCTCCACCACCGCCCCTCACCTCACTGTCACCCCACTCCACCTCAAGGGTCACCTAGTGACCCACGGAAGCTAGAGGACTGCTGGCACCCAAGTCCGGGGGAACCTCCCAACTTCAGCTCCAGCTCCCCCTCCTGGTGTCCCTTGTGCTGGGACACAAGGTGTCAGAAAAGTCCCCTTCACCCCTAACCCTCAGGAGAGATCACGCTTGGAATCCTGGCTTCACCTCTAAGAGGAGGAAGAGTTTGTTAGATCAGTGAATCTCTGCATTTAAATTCCTTAACTTGTACAATCACAATTTTTTTCTAAAGAACTGTTAGAATTAATTGGAAAAATAAAGTCTTTAACTTCTATGGGGTGGGAAATTGCAGACAGGTAGGGAAATTGGGGCCTGTAAATTCATTCCATTTGGGTTCAAATCCTGGATCCTTCTAATATTGAGCTTTGTGATCTACGGGAAGTTTCTGACAAGTACTGAGCCCTCACGTGTCTTCCACAGGACTGCCCGGTGTGTCAGAGTCTGCCGCTCATGGCAACTGGGGAGATTGAAGCAAACGGGAACATACACACATAGGGGTTTAGTTCAACGCCCCACACTTTTCAGTGCCCACGAAAGATAGCTATTAATTGTGACGAAGTGCAGAAAATTAAAGGAAAGAAATTATTCTAAATAATACCAGTTACTTCTTTGTAATGTGATAATGGGCAATTTTTGTTTTTAGACTTTTGTGTTATATGCCAAAGGTTTTAAAATGAACACAGGTTACAAAAAACTATCATCTTTACACATTTATGGATACTCTTTCCTGCTCTCTTAGGAGAAATAGTTATAATAATATATACCCGATGAAGAACTCTTGCCAGCATTCCCACCCACACTCCTTGGTTAACAAGAGATAAAGTACACTTTTCCAAAAATGACTTATCACAAGAACCTTTAATGTTTACTTTAGAATTTATCCATGATGGGGTTATATATATGTAGTGATGTGTGCCAAGTGCCCACATGGGGACCATTCCAGTCCGAATCAGTTCACTCCACATGGATAGTCCTGTGCCCAGTGAGGTCACTGAGCCGGAGGGGCCTTCTCCCTTCTCTTGGTCAGGCCAGCTTTCCTGAGTTCTCCCCAACTGTCCCGGGGCAGTCTATCCCAACACACATCATCGGTCCCATAGAAAGAATAAGGTGAGAAATTTTACAATGAACTTTGTAAGTTTAGCACATTTCTGGTACAAAAAAAGAGATAAATTCGAGAAAGCACAAAAGTGAAAGCACCAACTGAACTTACTTAAAAACAGACATGCATAACCCCTAAGCACTACCCGATAGTTCCCAAATGAATACAACATTGCAGTAAAGGTATAAAAGCATGGTACTGAAAACTTAGAAGTTACACAGGAAATACTGCACTGTAAATTCTGAATATGCCAACGGTCGACCCCACCCTTTCCCTAGCCCGGTGAGGGTCAGACACCATGAATCTGCCTCCAGACTTTTCTAGTCCTCAGAGACACTGTTGCGGGGCCAGTGGGCAGGGGGGTGAGCCTCGCGCCGCCGCCGGGCTCTGGCCTCCTCCAGAGCTTCTCTGTATCTGGAAGGCCAGGCCTGAGGGTGTTTCTTAAAGACCCTGGCGAGGAACTGCATGATTTGCATCTTGGTGATCTCCTGGTTGGCTCTGGTGCCCCAGAAGAACTGGAACTCAGGAGGCTCCATGTAGGGGATGCGCTGGTACTTCAGGTAATTCTGCTGGACGAACTCCTCGGTGATGAGCCTCCTCACGTCGCCGAAGGTGGAGTGCTTCTTCCAGGGCCGCAGCCCCAGGATGCGCAGGACGTTCCACACGGCGCTCTCCCTGGCGCCGTGGCCCTTCACGTAGATGAGGCTCAGGATCATGAGCAGCAGGCCCGTCATAGGCATGGGGTTGCTCAGCGCCACCCTGTCCAGTTCCTCCGGGCTGAGGGCTTTGACCAGCGCGAACTCCATGGTGTGCAGGCTGATGAGCCTCAGGTGCAGCCCGAACACCCTGGCCAGGATGAGGCTGGTGCGCCTGAGGATGCTTCTGCACCACTTCTTGTAGCTGCCGATGACATCCTTCACCATGTCTGGAAACCAGATGACCATCTGGTTCTGGTCCTTGACCAGCACGTACCACATGAGCTCGTGCGCCTTCTGCACCAGCTGGGCCGGGGCTGGCGGCGCGGGCCCGGGCTGGGGCGCGCTGGGGGGCTGGTGGACCGCGCCCTCCTCCGCGGCCTGCTGCGGGGCCTTGGGGTCCACTTCCTCCACGGCGGCCTGGGGCGGCGGCGAAGCCGTCGGGCCTGCGGGAGGGCTCGGCGGCGGCGAGAGGGGCGCGGCCAGAGAGGCTGGCAGCGGGACCCCCGCCGGCCGGCCGTGGCTGCAGTGCGCCCCGGAGCTGGGGGCCTCGCCTGCAAAGCTGGGGTCGCCCAAGTCCTTACTTTGCTCGGACATCTCCGCGCCGCCTGAGCGTGGCAGGGCCTCGGGCTCCCGGAGCTCCCGGAGCGGCTGCTCCCCGCACGACTCCTGGAGAGGAAGTGCTAGGAGCTCGGCGCGGCGCCTTCCGCAGAGGCGGGCGGGGTGGCGCCTGGCGGACTGCGCCTGCGCGTGCGCGAGTCTAGCCTTCTGCCTGAGGGGGGGCGGGGCGGGGCCGCGCGCAGGGCAGGGTCTGCGGGGAGCGGTCCTGCGGCCCCGGGGCTCTGGGGTGTCCGGTGGGCTGGAGAAGTAGAACTGAAGTGGGGTTCAAGAGTAGAGAGATAGGGGTGGCCTCTGCAGATGGGTCAGGTTGGAGGGTCAAAATGTTCGCTGGAGTTTTGATCTGGTGAGGTCCAGTGTTAGGAAACCCTCACCAGCATGTAGCCAGCATCAAGCCCGGACTCAAACGCCAACGGAAAAGTATTTGTAAACGTGGGTTTCCTATGAGAAAAACAGATGAGATTGCTCAAGAAAATGCTGCACTGTGAAGCTTGGAATGTTGAAAAATACCAATAAAAATCGGTGGGGTCCTCCTGAAGAATCAGTGTTTATAAAGTGAAGGGAAATGCGGAAGGTAGTCGTGAAAATTCCTTTTCGAGCCACGGGAAACTTGGACTCCTTTGGAAATAATAGACATCCTGGGAGCTTTAAAGACAAGACTGAGCCTTAATAACTGTACTTACAGGGAGGCGGGTGTTTCGATGATGAATACAAAGTATCACATCGGCATATCCATCGCTTCAAACATATATCATTTCTCTCTGTTAGGATTAATTCAAAATCCTTTACCTGTATTAAAATACACCACAAATTATTGTCAACTGCAGTCATGTCACTGTGTGATAGGGCACTAGAAATTATTTACCCTATTTTGCTACTCAATCAGCAATTTCTCTCTATTCCCTCTGCATTAACCTTTCCAAGCTCTGCCACCACTGCTGCCCTCTCCACTTCCATGAGATCAACTTACTTAGCTTTCACAGACGAATGGAATCCTGAAATATTCGTCTCTCTATACCCAGCTTTTTGCAACTTAATATAACATCCTTCAGGTTCATCCACTATGTCAAAAATTGTATTGGTCTTTTTCATGGTCGAATACTATTCACAGATAGATAGCATTTTCTTTATCCATTCCCCCATAACTTAGGTTAATTCCTTTGTGTTTTCACTGTGATTTTTCCACTTAATTTGGGTCACTTGAGTTTTGTTGTAATTTGTCCATTGATTCTGTCAGACATAGATTACCAGCACTATATGCTAATGCCTTTTTCTTGTTTGTGCTGTTCTTCTCATAATTATTGATCCACTCTGTGAAAACATGGCTCCTTCTTATAGAATTCATGTTTTTTTGCCAGTAACTGACCAGTGCCATGTTGCAAACACACCCATATACTTCTCAAGATGTTTTTTAAACACAGGACCCACTGATAACATTTGGCAATTCTCTTAGATGAAGAAAATGCTTGAAATGCTACATGTTGGTGACTGTCTTTCTTAAATATAGATAACAGATCTGCAGCAATCTCAGGTATGGTCCTGCACACCACCCACAGCAAAGCAGCTATGGTCAATAATTCCAAAAGAGGAGAAAGAGAAGGAATGAAAGATGGAAAAAGACGTGGAAGAAGAGTGGGAGAAAGAAAAAGAGGAGAAGAAGAAGACGAGATGGAAAAGGAAGAGAAATGCATCTCTGGAACCAGGGATCGTGCAGTCGAACAGCAACCCTTGTCTGAGCTGACACCATCCTTCTGCTCTTCTTAGGTTTCCAGAATTCCACGTCTTCTTAAAAGTGCTGTCTTGAGTCTGTATCAGACAGAAAAAGCAGTTTAAATATTGCCTTGTCATTTCTGGAGCCTTCAATTTATTTGTTCACACACATGGTGAATTCCATATCAGAAATGCTGGGGCAGGAATTGTTTTGCATTTCTGATTTTTTTCAGATTTTGGCATAGGCGCAGAATCATCATCTCCCCGTGTAAGCGCGAAGCGGCTTTATGTTGCATGCATATCTTACACGCACAGCCCGGATCTTGTTCATGTTTCGTGCTCCGGCATTTGGACTGTGACCTGTGCTGGGAGTTCATGTGTGGAATTTCCCATTTGTACTATTGCTTAGATACTGAAAATCTTTTGGATTTTGGAGCACTTAGAATTTCAGATATTTGGACCAGAGAAGCTCGAGTTCTTTCTCTTTTACATTTCCCACTTAACTTTTCCTCATACTGGTTTATTTGAAAAGTTTTTGTGTTGCCTCATCGGGTTTGTTCCCATGTGTCAGCTGTAAAATCCCTTTCCTACACCGGCCAGTCCCTCAGAGAAGATGTCGCTCCCCCCATTTCACCAGGAAAGTTCTTAGGTATTTTTTAGATTTGTCTCCCCTTGGGTGCATTTTCCCTCCTTCTCCACTTCTTCTTTTCTTCCTTCCTCCTCTCTTCCTCCTCGTCCTCCATGTCTTCTTCTTTTCTTCCTCCTCTTTCTCCTCTTTGATTTATTTACATCTTCAACTCTCTTTGAGTACACTTTACAGACATGTGTTTATCAGTCTTTATTATTTTTAAAATTTTTTAATTAACACGTGTTTGCAATATACCATGAACACACATGTCGTGAGAAGTTAGGGCACCCAAGTATCACCCCTGAATCCTTCCTGCTTCCCCATCTCCTCTCCCCATCCCTACACCCCCTTTCCATTTCAGAAAAGTACATCTCCCTGTTCCCTATCATTTGTCTTCTATTTTGCTCTTTAAATTATTTATATTTTGGACCAGGTGCAGTGTTGCAAACCTATAATCCCAGTTCTTGGGAGACTAGGATAGGAGAATTGTCTTGAGTTCAAGGCCAGCCTGGGCTACATAGTGAGATCCCATTTCCAAAAAAAAAAACAACAGCAAAAAGATTTATATTTTGGGTTTCTTACACAGCAGAAACCATATTTAACCTTCTGAGTGTGATGTATATCTCTTGGCTTTAGGGTCTCAGGTGTACCCATTTTCCTGCAAGTGACTCAAGTTGATCCATCATTATCTGTCCCTTTTTAAAAGAATGCCTCTTAAACAGGCTTGTCCTCATGCTTTTTCAATATAATCCTCTTTTATATATTTTTATCTCCATACATTTTCTTCTCCTTTATTTGATTTGGGCATCTATTCTTTTCTAAATATTGGAATGAATTATTTAATTCATTTAATATATTTTTAATAATGAAAATACTCACACTTACTATTTCAGCCTTGGCTCAGCTCGGGCCCCGCGCTGTGCATTTGGATCCTGTAATGGTGTTAAAATTACATCACTCGGACTGGGAGTGCAGCTCAGTGGTGAGCAGCTGCCCTATCCCCTGATGCCCAACACCCTCACAGGGCGCCATCCTAGACTCAACAGGTTCCAGAAGTTAAATCTCCAGTGCGAGTTGCAACAGTTATAAAGATGGTCTCCTACTGAAGTGGGGTACCAGAGCCCCAGCTAGAGAAGCACTTCTTGGGCTTTAGTTGTGTCTGGGCTGAGCCGCACTGCTGAATTCCTGTCTGGACCTCACGTTAGAGAATTTGCCACCAACATGGCAGATAGCGCCCCTACTTCCATTCACATAACTTCATTTTTGACAGGAGGATTGTGTAGTGCCGAGTAACTCCTGTAGAGCAGGAGCATATTGAGGTGTTACAGTTGGAGGGGATAAGGCCTTGGAACTGAGATTCAAACCAAGCACAGGGTAAACTGTCGCACTCTTCACCTGTATAGTCCAAGAGGCACCTCCTCTTTTCCAGGAAAGTTGTCATGGTGAGACTCATTCTTCCAGCCAAGAAGAAATATAATAACCTCAGAGGTGCTGGTATGCAGAGGTATGCATGAAGCGGACGTGCAGAGGTAAAGGACTTTTGTGTCCCCCTGGCCAAAACCTGGAACAGACTTCCAGAGAGAGAGGGAAATGAAAGAAGTTAATTTCCAGATCTGTCTAAGCATAGGAAGGATGATAAATTTGGACTAATACATTTACATTTATCCTTTGGGAGTCTGAGGGTCAAAGCTTTTAAGAAGATGGCCCAGAGAGAAATGAAGTTCAGTTTCACTCTGGAAGAGTCCAGCAAGGGGAAAACTCACCACCCTGGAAACCTGGACCCAGAAAGCAGTAGCAACAGACAAAAAAACTGCCCTAGAGTGGGAAGCACCAAATCCCATCCACCTCAAGGGCAGAAAGACAAGGAAGACCAAAAGCTCCTTTGAGCGTGGGTCTCTAGTCCTTAGCCAGACACCTCTTCAGAGACAAAAGCCGCAATGAGCATCAGCCACTCTCCCAAGCAGCAAATGACCAAAGGACTAGAACAGCTGCCTTCTACCTTTTCTGAAAAAGAACAAGAGAGGAGAAAGAAAATCATAGCACAGATTGGAGATGCCCCTCTAGACTTTCTAGCTTTGGACTTGTATGTGTACACGCGAGCTTCTGTAAAATACAGGGGTTCTTTTTTCCTGATAAATTTGTCCCAGTTTGGCATAAATTGCTGATTTGATTTTTGTTGTCTTGAGCTTTCTCCGTTTTTTTTTTGAAATTTTTTATTTTCCTATTTTTTTCTTTTTCTATTTTTTTAAACAAGTCCAATTGGCATAGGGTATTAGCATTTTAGGACACCTCCCAACTCCCTTGGTCTCCTAGAGGTTCAGAGGTAGAAGGGGGCAGCTGAGGGAGGAGGAGAAAGCTATTTCAGTGGGACTTCCTTTGTCTGAATAGATAAAGTAGCAACCCCACAAAGATACCAGGTAGCTCGGCGCTCAGCCTGTACAGGATCTGATGTCTCAATTTCTGCCCACGTATTCCAAGTCCTCTACCTCCACAGTGTCCTCCAAAGAAAACCAGGAACATTGTTGTTGATTAATTACCAATGATTTATTTAGTTGAGGTTTGGAAACTTTACATCCAGATGTTTTGGGGAGATATTGTCAATGTTCCTTAAATTGCTTTCCCTTTTTGGATAAAGCTATCAAGCTTTATCATATCAAGCTTTACATACCATACAAAAGAAAGTGACAGAGCAAAAAGAAGAACAAATGAACTATCCCTGATAGTTGGACAGATAAAAGACCTTGGGATAAAAAGCCTAACCAGCACCCTCACCAAGATGTGCCAGGCTGTTCTGTGGCTGCCTTTGTCCCCTTACATAGTTGAAGAGTCATATGTGCCTTTGCTCCTTTTCCAGGCTTTGGGAGGTTGGTCCTTATGCACAAATTATTCCTCACACAGGGTACCACAGTTCACAGCCATGGCACAGCACAAAGGATGAATATATTCGGGATCAATATTCAGTTCAAACTCCAAGAAAGCACAGAGGGACTGACCTTAACTGAGACCCTTGGTGTGAAAGAATCTCAAAAAGACACCCCAAACTGAAGCTTCTGTGGCTTTTTATTGATAGAACCATGAAGCGAGAGTAAAGGACAAGGAAAGACATCAGTGCAGGAATTCACATAGGGGTGAGGAGGAGGACAGGGTATGGTCAGGGTAGGCTGTTACATGAATGACCCGAGGGCCAGTCTGAGCGGTAAATAGGAGCATGAGGAGGACATGGAGGCCCGAGCTTTCATTCCTTAGGGCAGTGTGCTTTGATCCTACTTGGACTTGTGGCCTTGTGGGCTGTCTTTTAATCCCTAATCTTGCATTCCAGAAGGTTTTCGACATGTGGCTCCAAAAGCCCCTTACCTCTGCGCAGAGACCTCATACATACCTCTGACCAGCTGCCCACAAATAACAAGGGAGCTGAGAAGGATGGAGCGGATGTACAGAATAAAGCTCAGGATAGCTTTTAAAAGGAGAAGGCGCACTCACAGCTGTGCCCAGAGAGTTATCAGTAGTGTATACCTATCTAAGAAGGTTCTTACCCCTAAAGCCAGAGAGGTAGACTTTTCCAACAATAAGGGAAATGACCAGTGACTCTGTAGGGGAGAAGAAGGAGCCAGCACTTCTGAAGCATCAATAAGTACTTTCAAACAGGGGCAAAGTTTAGGTTTGGAACACTGCCAGAGCTCGGAGAATGCTGGAGATAAGTTTGCTTGCTGAAGAGTGGACTGTACTAGACGTGGAAAATAAGTCTGCTGAAACCCAGAAACCTAAAAACAATGGTTCGAAGCATACAATATGAGCTCTCCTGATAGACTCAGGAAGGGACTCTCATTAAGCTGGGTTTGTGTAAACAGAAATTTCTTGGATGTAGAAAATACATAGAGATCTTATAACTTAAAATATTTTGGAGCAGATATTGTTTCCGGTAGATTGCTTCAAAATCTGTAATGTGGAACAGATTACACAGCTGTGGAGAAGGCTGTTCTTGGCAGTGTCTGGGACAGGAAGAGTTCCTGCCATTGGTTTCTATGGTGAGCAGGGGAAGGGGGCTACCCCAGGGGCCTCATGGATAGCACGCATGCTCCCCAGGCAGGGGCCCAGAGGCCCTGGATGAAATGCGAAGCTGCCTGGCTCTTTCTTGTTCACATAAGCAGAAGCCTCCACCTTGGAGCCCCCCAAACAGGCCCCAAATGCCTTTTTCAGGCTAAGAAACTAAAACAGAGAGCGCTCTCTAATATGCTCAGCAAATATTATTAAAGACTTGTTTGAAATATTTGCATTTTAGCAAAATAGCTTAGTTTGAAGGAGAAATCAGTGGCCTTGGGACTGTTTGTCAGAAGGATTTCTTAGGCAGAAGAGAACAGGAATCAGCACAGGGCAGTGCTTCTGTCCACAGCTGGAGGGAGTGGAGGAGAGGGCAGCCTGGCACTCAGCCCCTGCAGCTCCCCAGGGGACATTGCTCATGCTGTCCATCTGAAGACCACCACTCTCATTGGAACAGGAGGGCTTTTAGTTCTCTGCAAACCCTCAAGGTGGCTTTCTGACATTCAGAGAGTGAGGAGGTCTCCACCATCTTCCAAAAGGTCTCCAGGGTAGAGAGATAAGACTGCAATGGGTGAACATGGAGAGGCAGAGAGTGCGGTTGGGAGTTCTTTGCAAGAATCCATGAAAGGGCCTGGGATTTAGCTCAGAGGCATAAGCATCTGCCTTGCAAGCATGAGGTCATGAGTTTGATCCCTGGCATCAAAGAACAAACAAAAAGAATCCATGTGAGAGTGAGTGGCCACCTGCATTTCATTGTTCTTTTGCAACTGTTTATTAAACACTCTGAAGAGAAGAGACACCAGCTTCTTAATTTGTGTGGAAAGGACATAGAGGGGGGTGGGAGCCATAAATAAGAAAAGGAATGGAAACTGTGATAATGTTGCAAAGAACAGGACAAATGGAGCTGAAATTCACTGAGATTCCAGGAGACATGGGGATTATTGAGAGAGGTCAGGGAGAATGGGAATACCAGCACAGTGTGGGTTCTGTCTCAGCAGAGACTGTGACTGAGCAAGACAGGGTAGCTAAGGAATGCAGATGCCATTTTCTGAAATTATGTGGAGAGAAGCCATGAAAGTTCCCAGAAAGTTAAAATAGACAGGCCCAGAAGAAATCTAGATAGATAAATCTCAACAACCAAGAAATGGATTTAAAAGAAAAAAGATGTAGTCTTTTTATACAATGGAGTACTAGTCAGCCCTAAAGAAGGATACACTTCAAATATTTATAGGTGAGTTGATGCGCCTTGAAGCCATACTCATAGGTAAAATAACTCAGATTCACATGTTTAAACATTACACTGTCCTTGGTGTGAGAAACTGCAGGAGTAAATAAGGACCAAAATGTACAATAGATATTGTGCAATGGGAAGAAATTGTTCAGAAGAAAAAAGGAACCAGGGTGAGAGAGAGGAGAAAGAAAAGACAGAGAAAGGGAAAAATACAAGATAGTTATACTATGCATTCCCTTTAGTTCACTGAAAAAAAAAGATTTGTGCTAATATCATTAGGATAATTTTTATGCCCGTATCTTGTACTCTGAGTAACTAGTTTGAAGATAACAATATGCAATGTATTAACTACTGTTATTCTCCTATTATTTTGTTATGCAATTTTGTTTTGTTTTTTTCCATAAAATAAGAAGAGAGAGTGAAATGGCCTGAAGTTGGGGGTAGGATGTTTTAAAATAGTAAATAGCATCACCCTGAGACACAGTCCAGGGGAGTGAAGACGTGAAGGTGGGTAATTTTTTATCATCTGTGTGTGATACTTGTATATCCCAGAGGTAACTTACACACACACACACACTCACACACACGCACAGGCCCTCCATACGAGGCAGAAGGATAGGTTGAAAAAGACAATTCTCACACCCTTCTAAAAGCCCTTCTGTGGATGTCTCGTTTCCCAGCTGAGGACTACAAAAACAACAAGCAAGAAGAGTGAAGAGAGATGGACAAGCCAATAAATTCAAGTAATTCAGTTCTCTTTCCAAAAGATCTTTCCTTACTGGGTCTATTTCTGAGGCATATTAAGGCAGATTGCCTCATCTTAAAAATCTTCTCTAAGATAAATTCTCTTCGAGAAGACATTGGACCCAAGTTGGTGGAGCATCACGGTCCTTTAACAGTTCCGGATTTAGACTGCTGACATGTTGGCACTAGCCCTGGTGGAGACCCTCATCCTTGTGTTGGTCTGCAGCTGTGTCTTGCTGGAACGTTTTTCTCTAGTTCTGTTATCAGGATGTTATTACAACCTCTCCATCTTGAGTTTTCTGGAAGCAATTGTGTAGCATTGGTTTTATTTCTCTAAATAGGGTGTTTCTTTTAAGTGAAATCGTCAGTGGTGGATTTCTTTTTCATGATTTGTAACTGCAGAGCCAGTTTTTAAAAATTTTGTTATAGGCCTGTTCAATTGTCTTTTTCATGTTGTGTAGATTTTGGCACTTTATGGGTTTTAAGGCACTGACCTATTTCATGTAAGTTCTTAAATAATTAACTAGTTGACCAATTACTCTATGGTGCACAGTTTTAACTTCTTTACCTATAGTGAGAATACACACACACACACACACACACACACACGCAAACCCAGGACCAGCTATTCTTACTTAGAGATCCGAATCTTCTCTGTGCATCTCAGATTCTTGGGATAGCTAGGGACTCTCTACCCACATCTGAAATCTTTTAAACCTTTCTGTTTCTCCAATCATCTCCCACAGGCTGATGTTTCTTGCACTCCCATCTTAATATCTTTTCTCTCCTCACCCTATGTTCTCTCTGAACAAAACCATCTCCGGGAGCTTGAAGTTTTCCTCTCTGTACCACTGAGTCCCAGACGCATGCCTCCACTCTGAAACGCTTCTTCTGTGCTCTGTGACTGGGTCGCAGCTATCTAAGGGACTTCCCTGTGTGCCATTTATCCTGAAGGTCAACACTGTACTTGACTTCATTAGGGTTCCCCTCAAAATGTCTGTGTGTTCCCTGCCCTACTACACAGGGCACACTGTCTCTCAGTTTCCCCAGGGAAAGTGAGCATGATTCTGATTCACATTTGTCTTTCCTATCCAGCTAACAATATAGGTCTCATTTCCTCTGTGTAACACTCCTACGCCTGTTTCTAAGCATCACACAACTTGTTCACCTGCCATGTTCACCCAGATTACACTGCAAGCTCCCCACGCAGCTTTCCACTTGCTTGGTTATCACCTCCAGTTGGTTCCACACACTGAAACCAGCACATTTTCTGCAAAGAAAACTTTCTTCACACGTTATAACAATTTACCACTGAATGAATGTCTTTGAACAACGAATGTTTATTCTCTGCTAGAGTCAGTAACTGGGATTCTGAAATGGTGGTATTGACATGGCTATGTTCTTACTAAAGCCTAAGAGAGTATCTCTATTTGCCAGAGTGTCAGTGGCATTGTTTTGCTTGTGGAATAATAAACCCATTTCTAACCTTGTCTTCACATAGGTCTTCATTCTTCCATTTTTGATTCCTTGATCTCCTAATCTCTCCTACAATCATATCTGTCATTATGTTTAGAGTCACCCCCGAGAAAGTCATCTCTTTGGAAGGATGAATAAAAGAAAGGTTGTGAAATGGTATATGTTTCCCTGTGACTTATAAGGTGCCATGCAATATTTTGCACTCAGAGGCAGTCAGCAGGACAGGATTCCTACCAACATGTGTGTCAGATTCATTGACCGACACAGTGGCTGCTTTTGTCTGTTCATGTTGTCATGAATTAGTTTTTATATCTGTAGAATTATGCACAACTATGTGAAATAACCATGGCAGTGGACCCCTTTCCATTAATGTAACAACCAGAGAAATAAAGGAGGTCCATTCTGCTTTAGGCTGTTGGTATTGTTTCCACTCTGTCTGAAGTTCAAATGGCGTATTGCAATTGAATTCCAGCAGTAATCAACCAGAGATAGCGCAGACCTCAGAAGTCAAAGGGCATGATTTCCAATAAGATTGTCTTTCCCACAGATACTGATTGTATTTTAGAGACCTCCAGACCACCACACTTTTGATGGATTAGCTATATGTGCAGAAGTTCCCTTCTCCCTTCAAGTTCAATAACTTGGTGGAATTACTTGTAGAAAACTCACTGAAAGTGATGTGATTATAATTGCAATTTTTTAATAAAGTACAAACATGGAGTAAGTTCTGGGTGGAAGGCAGAACTTCCACACCTGCTCCTTTTGATCAAAATATGTCACGTTCACAATGAATCCATTTGTTCATGAACCAGAGAGCTCCACTTAGCTACAGTTTTCAGTTTTACTGAGGTTTCATAATGAAGTCATGATTATTCAATCATGGGTCACATGATTTGCCTCAACCTCCAGAGCTACTCAGTGTTGGGCAGCTAGATGCCCCAAACTCTGATCATGCCCTTAGTCCTGCTAGTGATCAGCCTGTACTCCTAAGTCAGCTTATGGTTCTCTGTAAGTCAGTTCATTAGTGTAACAAGGACACTCGCATACATCAAGAAATTCCAAAAGTTTTTGAAGTTACAATAAGGAACAAATACAAGACAAATTCTATTCTACAAGAAAGCTTCTGTTCAAACAACTTGAATTAATCCTCACACCTTCCTTTGCTTATTTGATGCCTATGACAATCCTCTCTGGACTAAAATCTCTACCATCTAGGAAAAGGTCAGACTACTCCACTGTTCACAGAGAACAGGAGTCTAGAATCCAGATCTCCCATCGGAGCATGGGAACTCTGCTTCATGGAGCAAAGGATAAGCAGGCATAGACAGCATTTAATATATCTTTAATATCTCAATTTACTCACCTTCCTTATTCTCCACAAGTAAAGCTCCATAGTTTAACAGTTTTATTGAAGTATAATTGATATATGGTAGAGTGTGCAAATTTAAAGTGTATGGTATGACAGCTCTTGACATAAATATCCACAAATTCATCACTACAATCAAGATAATGAATATATCCATCACCTCCTAAGTTTTCCTCCTGCCCCTTTGTAATTGTTCTCCCACCTACTCACTCTTGCCTCTTTAGCTAGATAATGATCTGCTTCCTGACATAATTGGGCAGTCTGAATTTTCTAGAATTTCATATAAATGGGATGTACAGTAATTCACCTTGTATCTAACTTCTTTCACTCAGCACAGTTATTTTGAGATTCTTCCATATTGTAGCATGCACTGAGAATTTATTTATTTTACTGAGGGCTAGTATTACACCATATGAATATGCCATAATTTGGCTACCATTTCCCTATTGATAACATTTTGATTGCTTCTGTTTGGGGCTACAACAAATAAGATTGAATGAACAGTCACATAAAAGACTTTATTTAGAAATATGCATTCATTAATCATACTGGAAATTAAATTATATGGTATGTAGATGTTTAACTTTTAAAAAAGAAATTGACCAGAAGTCTT
Source organism: Hydrochoerus hydrochaeris (assembly GCA_004027455.1). Classification (NCBI taxonomy): domain Eukaryota; kingdom Metazoa; phylum Chordata; class Mammalia; order Rodentia; family Hydrochaeridae; genus Hydrochoerus; species Hydrochoerus hydrochaeris. The sequence continues at coordinate 69,832 of PVLA01006934.1, forward strand.
TTCAAAGTGGTACAATCATAAGCTTTCTCACTTCCAGATCAAACACCTGACACTTACAATTTAAAGGAACAGATGTTTATTTAGTTCATGTTTTCAGAGGATTAAGCTCATGGTAGCTTTGACTAAACAGTAAAAATAAACGAGGAAAGTATGATGTAGTACAGCTCCTTACATCATGGTAGAGAGAAGCAGAGAACAGAAGAAAATCCCAGAGGAAGAGGCCAGGGATCAGACATCGACTCCAAAATCACACCACTATAACTCACCAACACACACACACACACACACACACACACACACACACACACAGAGAGAGAGAGAGAGAGAGAGAGAGAGAGAGAGAGAGAGAGAGAGAGATGCTTTACTTCTCTCCTAGGTAGCTCCCAAGCTAATCAAGTTGACAATTAAGCCTAATAGTCACATTTTGCCCTTTATCACCTTGATACCCCACCCAAAAACATCTGCTGAAGCCAGTCTTAATCTCTAAGTGAAGATAACAAGCTCATAATTCTGCCTAACATGATAAAACCAGCCGGTACATAACTAAAAGCACCATAATTCCTTCCCCCAAAGCCTCAAAAAGCAAGTTAAATATTTCTAATATTTAATTACTAAGTAAACATTCTTGTTCCAAAAGAGAGGACTAGAGGGATAAAAAAAATCAGACCAAAGTAAAACTGAAACCTAGGGGGACACACACTGGGTCCTGTACAGCAGCATGTCCAGCCTCCAGAGCACATGGTGGCAAGATACGAATCCAAAGCATTTGTGTGATCCCCACCCCGATAGCCTTGCCAGTTGCAGACCATAAAACCTTTTTGCTTGGGCTGACTGCATGTGCCTTTTCCTGGAGGACTGTCCATATTCCTGTCAAGTCAGACTCCCCGAGGTCTCCACTGCACCTTCAGCTTCCTTCCCGTAGTTTAACATGCCAGCTTCTCAGGTAAGAAGCCTTACCTGGCTTCTTAAACCTTCTTTCAAAATCAGAGTGAAAGCTTCCACAGCCCCACAGTTCTCACATTCTGCGTGCCTGAATGGCCAGAATTCCATGGACAACACCAAAGCCTGCCGCCATCTCAAGGGGTAGCTGATCCCCTTTGGACCATGGTCCCATGGCCTCAAAGTGCCTGGACACCTGAGCAGAGTGAACTGAATTTCTGGGGAACCAGTTCCCTAGGCATTGATCCTCAAGAAGGACTGTGGATTCTTTTCTTTAATGAAAATTCGGCAGTTTTCCTGAAACTGTGATGGATGATACTTAGGACCTGATTTCTGAGACTTACTCAGTGCCTTTTCTTATTGTGCCAGGTAAAACAAAATGTTTTTTAAATGGAATCAATATCTTTAATGCTAGTCATACCTTTTATGGCACAACCTTACACGTTTGTTTTAATCTTTCTTCTCTGTTTTTTTCCTGTTGATTTTCACTACAAATCTATTTAAAATAGCCAGAATTATCTATGCCACAGTTTGAACATTGGGCTGTATTGAAATTTCCTTACTAGATCAGTTATTCCACCACTTTTAAGTTCAATCTCATACAACATCTTAGGGCATGGGGAAAATGCAGACAATTTTTGGTCAGGCTGTAACATGCATGACCTCTAGTCCACTTCTCAATAGAACCCTTGTTCCCAGTTGAACCCACTTAGCTGCACTTTTACTACCTGCATCCTTATCGATATTGTGGGCTTCTAACCTCTGACCAGAATTGACCACCAGGTTCTGCTCTGTACTCTAGAACTTCTTGAGGCATCTCCAAATATTTCCAAACTCCTTCACCAAACCAATTCCAAGGGCTTCTGAAACATATATGCAGTCATAGCTACAGTAGTGACCTCACTTCCTGGCGTAAATTTTCCATACTTCTCAGCTTTCCCATTGCTTGGAACATCCCATTACCTGAGACAAACACCTGATAAAGAGGGAGAGGTGTATTTGGTTCATGGGTTCAAGCGATTCAGCCCATGGTTGGTTGGCACCAAACCTGAAACATATGGCAGAAGGGCATTGTGGGTCAAATCCACTCAATTCACGGTGGCAGATAATCAGAGGAAGGAGAGAAATGCCAGACAGAAAGGGTCAGGAAATGTATGTATACCCCAAGGTCACAGCTCCATGACCAGATATTATTCAACTTCTGGGTGTCTTCCAGGTGAATCAAGCTGACAATTTTAATCATCAAAAGTTGTAACATTTTATATTCACAGTAGCAACTCATGTGTTCCACTACACCCTTGCAAATATTAGGTGCAGTTCACCTTTTACAATTTTAATCACTCCAATAGGAGGATAGGGGTAGCTCACCATACTTTTAATTGGATTGGCTTAATGGTTATCATATTCAACGTCTTTTCCTGTGATTTTCAATATCCATATACAATCTTTTTTGAATTGTACCTTGCCAAATAGAAAGGCACTTGGAATTTTCTATTCTCTTAACAGTATCTCTTGAGATCCTAATGTTATCATTTTTATAAAATAGAATTGAGTTTTAATGGATCATGCATTCTGATGAAATAGCTAAACAGTTTTTTTCTAGTTCTGTCTTAATGTCTGTTTTTCTATAAATTTTAGTTTTATGCTTAATATTTGTACCTAATTATAGTACAGTACTAATGCCAATTGTATGACAAACTATTTGGACTCTAATTTTATAGAAAGTATCAGTCATAGATTTTGTTCATTCTCTTTAAAAGAACTAATTATTTTATTGTGTTTGTAATGGTTCAAGTTTAGGATTGTCAATTTTGTTATAATTGATCTATTTGTCTACCTCAAATCAATATCCAATGGCGTAGATAAAGTGGCATTATTATATTATAATTGGATAGTGTCAGTGTTGCTACTTCACAATTCTTTTTCAATTTTTCAGCGATTCTAGATGTTATTTATTCATTTTTAGTACATGTTTGCAATTCATGAAGTTGTAACCATCTTGGGGTGGTTATCTGTGCAGATCATAACTTGCTTCTTTTTTTCACTCTCCTCCTTCCTTCCCCTCCCTTCCCCCACCAGTTCACCTGCTCTCTTTCTCATACTTTTGGTATTATTTGTCTCAGATCTTGTGCGTGTGTGTGTGTGTGATTTTTTTCGCCTTAGACCTTGATATGGTGCTTAGTGTCTCAGTCCATTTTGGTTGTTAGGTTCCTGCACATGGTCTATCTCTGTTCTTCTTTCCTCTTCCCTCCTCCTCACCCCTTGCACTTGTTCCCTTAGGTCACTTTCCTATTGCCGAAGGTCCATCTCCTTGTCTCTATATCCATCCTGTATCCTGTATCCTGTGTCTCTATATCCATCCTGTATCATTTCCTATGCTTACATTTTGCCTTACTCAAATAAGAGCTATCATAGAGCATGTAAACTTTGGTATCTGATTTATTTCACTCAACATTATGTTTTACAATACACCATGATCAAGTGGGATTAATCTCAGGAATACAGGGATGGTTCGACATACACAAATCAATAAATGTAATACACCATATCAACAGAGCCAAAGACAAAAATCACATGATCGTTTCAACAGACACAGAAAAGCTTTGGATAAAACCAAACACTTGTTCCTCATTAAAAAAAAAACCCTACAAAAACTCAGAATAGATGGTATCTACCTCAGTCTGATAAAGGCCATATATGACAAACCAACAGCCAACATTATACTAAATGGACAAAAACGGAAAACTTTCACTATAAAATCAGGAACAAGACAAGGATGTCCACTCTCACCACTCCTTTTCAACATAGTTCTGGAAACATTAGCCAGGGCAATCAGACAAGAGAGAGAAATAAAAGAATAAGGATAGGAAAGGAAGAAGTTAAATTATCACTATTTGCAGATGACGTGATACTCTACGTAGAAAACCCCAAAACTCCACAAAAGACTACTAGAGTTAATAAGAAAATTCAGCAGTGTACCTGGATACAAAGTCAACACTCAAAAATCAATAGCATTCCTGTACACAAACAAAAAACTCACTGAGAAGGAAATTATGGAAATAACACATTTCACAATGGCATCCAAAAAATGAAATACATAGGAATCAACCTAACAAAGGATGTAAAAGGCCTATATTTTGAAAACGATAGTACTCTAAAAAGGGAGATTGAAAAGCATGTCAAAAAAAGGAAAGATATCCCTTGTTCTTTGTTAGGAAGAAACAACATTGTGAAAATGGCCATACTCCCCAAACTGTTATACAGATTTAATGCAATTCCAACCAAAATACCAATAGCATACCTTACAGATCTAGAGAAGACATTCCTAAAATTCATCTGGAAACAAAAAGATCCAGATTAGCAAATGCAATCCTGGACAACAAAGGCAAAGCTGGAGGCATCACAATCCCTGACTTGAAATCATACTACAAAGCTACAGTAATAAAATCATCATGGTACTAGCAAAAAAACAAACCAAATGATCTATGGAACAGATTAGAAGATGTAGGTACAACTACAAAGACACTCAGCCATCTTATCTTTGACAAAGGGGCTAAACATACTCACTGGAAGAAAGATAGCCTCTTTCATAAATGGTGCTGGAAAAGTTGACATTCCACATACCGAAGACTGAAACTAGATCCATGTCTATCACAACGCACTAGACTGAAGTCAAAATGTATCAAAGATCTAAATATTAAAACAGAAATACTAAATGTACTGGGAGCCAAGGTAGGCAGAAATCTTGAAGACATAGAGGGTAGGCAAAACATTCATGAACCAAATGCATACCACATGGGAAATACTTCAAAGAATCAATAACTGAGATCTCATTTTATTACAGTGTTTTTGCACTTCAAAAGAAATCACCAACAGAGTGAAAAGAAAACCCATGGAATGAGAAAGAGTTTTAGCCAGCTGACAAGGGACTTATATCTAGAACATATAAAGAATTGAATTTTTTTTTTGGTACCAGGGATTGAACTCACAACCTTGTGCTTGCCAGGCAGGCATTTAAGCCACTGAGCAAATGGAGTTCCTTCTATCTTTTGTTTGAAGGCAAGTACTTTTTTCACTATTTTGCTTTGTTCTGATCAATTGTCTTGCTAAATTCAATATTCTATTTTGATAGGTTCTATAATGTTTTGTATTTAGTTTGATTTTGCTAAACTATACCTGATTGAAAGGACAACTATTATGAAGATAATGAAATACACTACGGTACCTATTACTGTTATCCTGATAACCTGACCCGAAGTTCTGTACCAATTTCACTGCATTGTCTTGATTGGCTTTGTTCTGGCTTGCTTTGGTGTATTTTACTACTTTCAAAATAAAAAATAAAATAAAATAAAATAAAATAAAATAAAAAAGAATTGAAAAACATCAGGCCCCCTAAATGTGAAGACTCACTCCAAAAATGGGTATCTGAGGTAAACATGCACTTCTCAGATGAAGAAATACAAATGCTAAATAAATACATGAAGAAATGGTCAGTATCATTGGTCATTTGAGAGATGCCAATTAAAATAACACTGAAATTCCATCTCACTCCAGAAAGAATGGCAGCCATCAAAAAATCAACCAGTAACAAATGTTGGCAGGGCTGTGGGGGAAAAGGAACACTTCTCCACTGCTTGTGGAAGTATAGACTAGTACAGCCACTATGGAAATCAGTGTGGAGATTTCTCAAAAAAGTAGGATTAGAGATCCCATTCAACCAAGCTATTCCCCTTCTGTGTATTTTCCTAGTAATACTGACAATGTCATGCCACAGCAATATATGTGCACCCATGTTTATAATTTGTAATAGCTAAACCCGGGAAGCAACCAAAATGCCCATCAACTGCAGAATGGGTAGGAAAGATGTGGTATTTTTATACAATGAAATATTACTCAGTTATGAAAAGGATAATATTGAGGATTTTATAGGTAAATAGAGGCAACTTGAGACCATACTTAAAAGTGAAATAAATCAAACTCACATTCATAAATATCATATTGTCTCCTTAGTGTAACAAATAATAAAAATAAAAAACTGAAAAAGTAATAAGATCCAAAGTGTACAATGGATATTGTGATAATGGAAGGATGACAAAGTGCTCAAAAGGCAAGAACAACTTGGGTAGGGGAAGGAGAAAAGGAAAAGATTATATGTATGTAGGTAAACACACATAAGTGTAAGCATGTGAATGCAAGATACATAACTATACTATTAAGCCTTGTTAGTTCACCAAAAAGAACAGTTTGTGCTGTCATTGTTCAATTGTTTGATCATTTTTACGCCTACATCTTGTAACTGAACAGCTATTTCTATAATAACAATATGCAATATATTGACTAGTATTAATTTTCTCCTCTTTTTGAAATTCTGTATCATTTCTATCCTTTTTTGTTTTGCTTTTTAAAAAATAAAAATAAAAAATGACAAAAATACTTCTCCATCTACTTTGAAACATAGCTGTGCAGGCTAAATTAATTGGGGTTAGAAGTTACTTGGCTTAAGGTTTACAGGGCTTCACTCCAAGCTGTTCCGACCTTCAGTGTGTGTGCTGAGAAGTCTGTTGCGATTCTAATTGGTTGATGTTTTTGTTTTGTGTTGTGTTGTGTTGTGATGTTTTCTCTGACTGCCTTTAAAATTCTGGGGTTGTTGCTGAGTATCTGTGAATTTAATGAGGATATACCTTGGCAGACTTCTATTTTCTTCATACTTGTTTAGTGTTCTGTGAGCACCACTTGCTTATATTTTAAATTCTTTTCTTATATTTGAGAAATTTTCTTTCGTAATTTTTGTAGGTATGGCAGTGAGTCCATCTATGCCGTCTTCTAGCTTTCCTCTAACCTGATTAGCCTTAGATTACGCTTTTTGCTCTCGAGCAGCTGTTGGATGGTCTTCTATTGTTCTCTAATTTTCGTTTTTGGTTCTTTGACCTCTTCAGCATAGTTTACCTTTTTCCCCTCAGTATTAGACCCTGCCTTCACTGTAGTTTTTCTGCTGTGCATGAATTCTGTACATTTTTCAGGCATTTCAGTCTGACATCTTTTCAAGGGTTCCATATTTGACTGATTCTGTCATTTAAATTTTGAACTGTTTTGCTCAGCCCATCCAACAGTTGACCTATTTCTCCCAAATTCACCATCCTGAGTGTGATCGCTGTGAACTCTTGGTTCCTTTCCTCTTTGAATTCATCTAGTTTTTCCATCTTGTCTAAGAACTTTTCATGGACTTCTGCTGCCTGGTATTTGTTTTCTCTTCCCTATTTAGCCCCCTGTTCTGTCTTGCAAGAGCAGGTCTTCAGACACTGTGCATTTCCTCTGTTCCCACTCTCCTATTTAGATTTCTGTTCTCTCTCTCTCTCTCTCTCTCTCTCTCACACACACACACACACACACACACATTTTTAATTAGATGTGGCTCCTTTTTCCTCCCCTCTTGTTTTCTGCAACAACTCCAGGGTACAGTCAGAGAAAGGAGCACCCTTTGTGGTCTATACTGCTATCTTTAGAAAGATGCTACCTACTTGTGAATAATTCTAGCTTTTATGTCCAGGGCTAATACTTACTTCTTCATTATTTATGTTAAGGGATTGTGACTCTGTCCCTGCATCTTGCCAGAGAAACGCTTCTATTTACTACAGCATCCCAAGAGTCACTCTTCCAACCCTTCCGTATGGCACCCTGTCCCTGTTGTCCATTCTCTATGACGCCATGACAGTCTATTACTTTTGGTTGCTCTGTGGTGAGGCAGGTGAGGTGAGGTGGGCAGAGGGGGGGTGGCTGGATGAGTCGTGTTGGGCTCTAAGGGTCAAAAGGGAAAATAGTAGCAGTGAGAAGGGAAGACTAGCATGGGCCTGGTTTTATTGTAGTACTTTTAGTTGAACTGAGGGTTTAGTATCGAGTTTTTAAGCTTGTTTTGAAGAGGCTGGGGAAAGATAAGGGGAAAAGGGAGCTCAATTTATGGCTAAGGAAAACTTCATTGTTATCTGAACTTGTTTATAGGAAGGACAATGTCTACCTGTGAGAATTTTTCATGTGCATTTGAAAAGAGTATGTATTTGATATTATCTGGTGTTACATTATCTGGTGTTTTGAGAATAATTTGGTTTATAATGTAGCTCAATTTTTCTATATCCTGCTAATCATTTGAATACTTATCATATTGATTACTAAAGGAGGACTATTGAAATTTCCATTATAAAATTATATTTTTAATTTCTAGTATATTATTTTATTCATTGATTTTGAAAATATTAAATACATAATTTATAGTGTTATTATGTTCTCTTGATTAATAATATATTTCTATTTAAATTTATAAAATTGCTTCCCAATTTTTTTTGCTCTGGAATTTATTTTATCCAACATTAAATATCCAAATTAAATAAAGTTCTCTTAATTAGCATTAATGTTAGATCTACATATATTTTTTCTTCTACTTTTACTTTTAGTCTAGTTCTGTATTTACTTTGAATGATATTTTTATATAGGGAACATGCAGTTCTACCTTGACTTTATATCAAATCTGAACACTTTTATTTTTATTTCAAAATATTTTAGATTTGCCAAAAAATGACAAAAAGTACCATGAGTTAGTTTTTGTATCCTTCATCTTCCCCTTCCTAAAGTTAATATCTGATATAATTGTGACTTGTTTTGAGATTAAGAAATTAAGAAATTGATGCAATACTGCTAATGAAACTATAGGCTTTATACTTCATCCACTGTACTTTGTTTTGCTAATGTACTGTTTATCTTCCAGAATCTAATCCAGGATAACATTTGCATTAGTGATAAAATCTCCTCAGTAAACTTCATTCTATGCAGTTATTCTTTCTGTCCTTCTCCTTTGAGAGCTTGATATTTTATTTTATTTTTTTTGCCTTTTTGAGACAGGACCTCGCCATGCAATTCAAGCTGGCCTTGAACTCTCTTTGTAGCCCAGGCTGGTCTCCAGCTCACAAAGATCCTCCTGCCTCTACTTCCCAAGTGCTGAAATTACAGGCAAATGCCACCATGCCCAGTTTGTGAGCTTGAAATTTTGACCCCAAAATCTCCATTTAAAAACTTTCAGGTTTAATAAGCAAATTCAGTAGCATAGCTGGATATATAAACAACAGACTCACAGAGAGAGAAAATAGGGAAACAACACCCTTCATAATAGCATTCAAAATATAAAATATTTAGGAATCACTCTAACAAAGGATGTAAAAGACCTATGCATTGAAAATTACAGTACCCTGAGAAAGAAGATCAAAGAAATATCAGAAAGTGGAAAGATATTCCTTGCTCATGGATAAGAACCCACATTGTGGCCATACTCCCAAAACTGTTACACAGATTTAATGCAGTCCCAATCAAACTATCATTAGCATAACTCAAAGATCTAGAGCAAACATTCCTGAAGTTCACTTGGAAACAAGAGATGTAGACTGTCTAAGGCAATTCTGGGCAACAAAAACAAGGCAGGAGGCATCACAATCTCTGACTTGAAATTATACTACAAAGCTACTGTGATTAAAAATCAGCATGGTACTGGCAAAAAAAAAAAACACACCTGAGGATCAATGGAATAGATTCGAAGATGCAGAAACAATGTCAGACACACTCAGCCACCTTATTTTTGGCAAAGGGACCCACATATTCACCAGAAGAAAGACAATCTATTAAGTTATGCTGGGAAAAGTGGCTTTCTGCATGCCAAAGACTAGACCCATTGTCAATCAGCATCACTAAACTAAAGTCAAAATGGATCAAAGATCTAAATATGAATTTGTTATTCAGTTGCCTCAGTTTGAGTCTTGGCAGCCCTTTTAGGTTGCCGTGTGTGTGTGTGTGTGTGTGTGTGTGTGCTCTTTGCTTCATAAACTTTTACACTGGTCTTTTCAAACATTTTTCTAGTCTAAATTGAAGCCAGAGAAACTGAATTCTTCCTCCTCCTGTGCCTTACCTCCTCCTTTCTTCCCTCTTCCTCCTCTATCTTATTCTTGTTATTCTTATTCAATTTTGACAGATAGTATCTGAATCTGGAATGCTAGGTTTCAAAAAATTATTGGACTCCTTGAATATTTCAGTCCATTCTTTTCTTATAGATGCTTAAATGATTTATGACAAACAATACAATCTAATTCTGGTCCTTGTTGCCCTATAGGTTGCATGATTTGTACTTTTTCTGATGTTTGCCACGGTATTATTTTTGTCTTTTCCTCACATTTTAATATCCTACGCCTGGTAAAGCATACTTGGTATTTACACTGCTTTCATCTTCTTGTACTCCAAGCATGTATACGTTAGATAGCTCTGGAGATGGCTTTAATATTCTTGACAATTATTCCATGATATTTTTCTCCTTATCAATCCCCTCCACATTTTAGCTTGGAAAAGTTTTACTGATATAATGCTACAGTTTTTATCTTTACTGTCTCCCATGTGTTAAAGGCTTGGCCGTGAACCTGCAGCAATCCTAGGAGATGGCAGAGGAAGCAGGGTGCCTGAGGGCCGTTTTGGCTCTGGTGGCATCACTGGAATAGGAAGTTGGGACACTGTATTCCTCTCCTTTCTTATCTGCTTCCTTAGCCACCGTGTGGAGAGCAAATCTCTGCGACAGATGCCATCACGGACCCGAATGAAGCAGTGAGTCCAAGCGAAGATGAGCTACAGCCTCTGCCAGCACACACTGGAATAAGCCACTGCTGCCACAGTGAGGCGGAGCTGACTGACCCACACACCTTACAGCTCTCTGAGTTACTTTTCTTCAGCCCCATCCAGTCCACCGATGAGCCATCAATTTATGCTTCACTTATGTCACAGTCTTCTTGCTGGATAATATTTTACAGGTGTAATATACTTCTTACATGTCTGCTCACAGTAAACATCCATTTTCTTGAATATTTTCCACTTTTTCCTTTAAATTTTAAAAGCATGACTCTTGTTCACTGTAAATTACCTGACCATTGATCCACAAATATTCGTCTGATTGAGTTTAGTTCTGATTGTTGCTTTGTGTCTCCATAGCTACGTATTTGTTTTCCTTGCCTTGTAACTTTTTAGACAGTGGGACGGCCGGTCCTCCTGGGCTTCCATTCCAATGGCAACACTGAATGGGCAGGGTGTAGCTCTCTTAGCAGTCCTGAATTCCCCAGACGATGCCAGGCAATGCTACCTACCAACTGACATGGCCAGCAACTGGTCATTGATGCTGGCCATGTCACCACTTGATGCCAGCCTGTGCTAGACCTAATGGGTCGGCTCTGCTGGGCACTGGGTTTCTGCCACTGGTCTTCATTTGCTGCAAGTCTCTGAAGCAAGAGTGTTAACAGCTTTGATTGTTTTCTCTGTCACACTACTCAGGATAAAAGTCCTAAATACATTTGCAGGATTTTGGAGCCCACTATCCAATTAATAAGTCACGACCAGTTTTATGGGAACTCCAAAGCAAGTCTTCATCATGGCAGGGCCTGCGCTATTGGACACGGGGTGGCCAGAACATTGCCAGGAGCTTCCAAGACTGACACAGAAGTAGCGAAGTGTTACTAAAGTAGTAGCTTACAGGCCTGTTTCAGCCAGGGAATCTTCTGGAAAGCTTGTCATGAATGCTAGCCATGCAAGTAAGCAGGCCAGATCCCTCCCTTCCTAGCCTGAGCTACTGCAGGGTGCATCTCTGTTCCCAGAAAGGCGATGGCATCAGGAACGTGGTGGCTGGGCACCATGCTGCCGCCCCGGCTGCTTCATGTTGGAGTAAGGTGGTTTGAATACTGGAGAGAGCACTAAAGCAAACTGTCCTGGTCAGTTGGGGTGGAAGGGGGAGCAACAGGGAGCCAGGGGAGGAGCAGACAGCTGCTGGCTAAACTGCTTGTGCCTCCCCACCAGCCAGCGAATACACAGCCTGCAGGGGAGCGTGAGTCGGGTGCGTGTCTGCCTCGGTGGGACTGTCTCAGTTCTGTTAGGAAACCCAGACTGAGGGGAATAGACCTGTAGTGTGTAATTTCATATTACTGCGATGAGGAGTTAGTCTGCGCTTGATGTTGACCTAGCTACAGGTGTCAGAGCATTCAGATTCCCCTCCTACCCTTGGATGCCTCTTCGGTGCTGTCCTGGGGGTTTCGCAAGGCCTCTTGGAAAGCAGCCCTCACTCCGCATCTTACCATGGCTCAGTGTGCTTCTAGACAAGGGCCTCCCTGGTGCTGCAGGCGGGGGAGCAGACAGAGCTTCTATGATTAAGGAAATTCAGCCTCTGAGTGGCCTGCATAACGGCACAAACGGACTGTAAACTTCACAATAATTCTTACCCTTTCTCTCCTCTTAGGAGAGACAGTGTGGAGAACAGAGCCAGGAAAGGCCTCACCCCAGGCTGAGTAAGAGCTGTGTCTTTGGAGAGCTGAAGACTGTTAGAGAAAAAGCTGTGAGTCTTTGAAATCACTGCAGCTGAACACATGTGGGGCTGTAGTGTGGCCCGGGCAGTGCTGACCTGAGAACGAGGAGACACCTCAGGGGGCAAGAGAGGCCACAGCTGAGGCCACCTGGAGACTTTCTCCTAGGATCATTCTCCTTAATTAGCACGGTCTGTTGCTCTGAGGGGTCCTTGAACCCCTCCCAAGATACCGCTCAGGTTTCCTGAGTTTTCCACTCATCTCTTTGCTTGTTCTGGTTAAACACGGGCCGCCCAGGGCCAGTCGGCCAACTAGTTACGAGCCCTGCAGAGGATTTCAGTCCTCCTGGAGCCCTAAGGCTCACACCGCTTGTCTCATTCCTTTGGGCCTTCACAGTGTACGCGTTTGGGGGATTGGGGATCTAGGCACATACCCCAGCAGTGGGTCTGTAACCTTCCTCCCACCCCCGACCTGATAGCCACAAAAAACAGTGCCCTTTTTGGATAAAAACCTTGGGAAAAATGATGAGGTCTTCGGAGCTAAACTCACAAAAGTGAGGGAACCCTTAATATTGTGATCCTCAAGTTTTTCATGCTCACGTTAGTGTGTGCTTATCCCTGAGAAGTTAATACAAATGACTAGGTAAGAATTTGCCCAGGATTAAGCCCCTCGTGACCTCTGCCCCAGGTTAGGAGACCTTACCCTGCCCTGCCCGCGCCCACCCGTCTTCTCAGGCGGCCTCGAATCTCTGATGGGTAAGAACAAAGCCACTGACTTGGAGCTTTTCTTCTTTTTATGAGAACACGAGTGATGACCAGGTTCTTCATGGTAAAGCAAAAGTCTATTTTAAAAGTAGATTTGATGATATGCTCATATAGAGACATTTTAATTTTTTCTGAGTCTAATTGCAAATATTGTTCAGCTACTTTACAGGCTGTATAAGACCTAATGTTAGCAAACTGTCTCCTCTCTCTTCTGGTATCTTGTGTTTCATTATTGCCACAAACAGAAAAACATGAGTTCATTTTGCTTTACATTTCTAGTTACGCTTTAGAGAACTAAGGTAAAAATTGGTTTTATTTTACTTATATTATTCTCTTTCCAATGCTTTGTGAGTGTACTTCCAGTTTTTACCCTTCATCCTATTCCTGCAGCCTAAAGAAATTCTTTTGCTTGACTTTTTATTTCTTTTGTATTGGGAGCTGCTGTCACCGATTTCTTTGGTTTTTGCTTGAGAATGCTTTCTATTTTTCTAGCCTTTATCATTGAAGTATTTCTTGCTATATAAGAAAATAGAATAAAAGAATTCTAGATGACAGTATATTTGCTTTCCTCATTTAAGAAAAATTCCACTGTGTTTTGGGCAATAATCCTTAAAGATGCAGTCACCAAATACTGTAACTCTAATGCTGAAATTCTTAACGCTCACCAGTTTCTTTCCCCGTTTTTATAGCCTTTTCTTCCCCAAGTGAGAGTTGGGATTTTTGTTGTTGTTTTGTTTGTTTTTGTTTTGGCCTTTAAGATTTCCGAAGCTGGGTGGCACACACCGGTAATCCCATCCCCCTCAGAAGGCCGAGGCAGAAAGAGTGCTGTGAGGGTGAGATCAGCCTGGGTTACAAAGTGAGTCCAAGGCCAGGCTGAGCTCAATAGAGAAACCCTGTCTCAAAAAGACAAAAACAAAATTTTTTTCAAAATATTCGATATTAACTTTTGAGGGTGAGTTTGAGACTTTAGGGGTTTTGGAATTTAAGGATTTGATCTCTTTATACTTGAAGTTTCGGACTGTGTGTCTTTTTGGGTTCAGTCACACTACGCTCCATTATTCTCTGACTTGCATGACTTCTGGGAGAAATTTGCTATAGTTCCTACCTTTGGCCGATTGTGAATACCATGTCTATCTTCTTTCTCCCTCATTTTTTTTGCCTTCCCTTTGACTGAATCTGAATGTGATATTCCAGCTCTCTGCTCGCTTGCCTGTGTCTTGTCCAATGGCTTTGTGTTACTGATCTTGGACAATGGTTGACCATTTCTCAAACCTCATCAATTTTGCTTTGAGTTTGTTCTCCTCACACTTAGAGATTCCAATTACACAAATTTTCATTGTCCTCAACAATACTATTCTGCTTCAATGCCTTTTTTATTTTGTCTTTGTTTTTTTAAAAATTGTTTATAGAGTACATTGTGTTACTCCAGTGCATGTATGCAATGTCCAGAGCTCTGATTGCTTCCCTATTTTCCATTATTAAACATTTTTAGTTACTGAAAATTCCACTCTATTTTCTAGTCATGTTAAAATATAAGATAGATAGTTTTCCCTATAGTTACCCTACTGAGCTAACAAACCTGGAATGACTCCTTCACTCTGTTTTTAGGGTCCCTTATTTAATTTGCTTCTGTCTCCTCTCTCTTTCTCTTCCAAGTTTCTAGAGGCTACTATTCCACTCCATTTCTTCTTTTTTATGCAAAGTTGACTTGATTAATGACAATATTTCCCTTTCTGCGGTATTTGTCTTTTTGTATCCAGATTGTTTTATTTAGCATAATAATCTCCAGTTCCATCCAGGTTGTTGCAAACAATAGAATACCATTTTCATTTATGATTGAAGTACATTCCAAATTTTTATAAATTTGCCCTATTTTCTTTGTGCATTCACCTACTGAAGCCCATGTGGATTGCTTCCAGATTTTAACTACTGTAAATAGCACTGTAATAAATAAGGGAGTATAAGTGTCATTTTGGAATAATAATTTAGCCTTCTTCAGATATATATCCAGGAGTGGAATCACTTGATTATATGGTAGTTCTACTTTATTTCTTTGAGAATTCTTTGTATTGTTTTCGATAATGGTTGCATATATTTACATTGTGTATCAGAATCCAGTGAGGTTGTTTTCTTAATTCTGCCTTTGGATCTGTTATTATGTGTACAAAGACTAGCTGGATTTTGTATGCTGATTTTGTATTCTGCAACTCTACTGAATCTGTTCATCTGTTTTAGCAGGGTTTTTTTTTTTAGAATCTTCACTGTTTTCTGTATGTAAAATCTTGTTATCAGTGAACAGGTATTTTCTCTTTGTTCATTTCCACTTAATACTTTTTTTCCTCTTTGCTCCAGCTGTTCCTCAGTATTGTCGCCTCTACTTCATTTATCTTTGTTCTAACACATATTCCTGACCCTCGCACAGGGTACAACTTCATTTTTTCTGTTTCTCTCCTTCAGCTCCAGTGAGTTCCTTTGTGTACCTCACGGCTATAGTTTTGTGGCACTTCTCCACACAAAGCCGTTTGGTAGGGGATCAGATGGTTTGTGTTTAGTGAACTCAGTTGCTGCTGTTCCCCTGCCTGTCGGGAAGTTCTCTGTGGATCTACTCTAGGAGACCGACTGGGCTTCATAGAGGAATTGCCAGGAAGGGAAACCCAACAAGAAGATACCACACTACCACCCTTCAGCTGGGGGCTTTTGGCGATTCTCCTTCTTAAACTATCTTACATTCATCTCTGGGCAGAAATTGAAGTTCACATTTCTGCTGTCATTGTTGGATTTAAACCATTTGTATCTGCTGTTATTATGTGATAGATACAATTACAATGAAAAATTTATATTCCCAATTGTTCTCATTTATTTTTGTCTGTTCCTATTTTCCCTTTATTTCTACTTCTTTTGTATTAATTGCATATTTTATTTCATGCCATCTTCTTTATATATTTATTAATTATAACTCTGTTTAGTGTTTGCTTTAGGGTTTGAATATGTATCTCTATCAAAATCTGCCTCCTAATGATATAAACTACACTGTGTGTGGTATATACAGTATCTAATAAAATACATTTCCTTTCATCTTTTCTGACTTTGCAGTTTTCTTTCCCTACAGTTTATTTTGTGGATGTCACACCCCATTCTATATTCTCAGTACATTGTAATTGTTATTAAATAATTGATTATTTTGTGACAGATTCACATTTTTGAGAAAATGAGTACTGTGGATTTTCTCACATTTTTGTTCCTTTCTATACATCATATTCTTTCAACTTTGGTGCTATTTGTATTAATGAATAATTATTTGATCAGCCGTGATTATTGACTGACTGGCGCTGTTCTGTCTTTTTCCTTGAGGTATATTCAGCTGCATTCCTAGACTCTGCACACAGGAAGCCTCTACCCCTCCTCAATCATAAAAGCCAAAAATGATACCAGACTTTGCTAACCATACCCTAGGAGGCAAAATTGTGCCAAACTGAAAATCACTGTTGTAGGTTCATATTACCATTTCATATGTTTTCTTTTGCCTGAAACAATTAAATAAAAATTGTGTTTTAACGTTGTCTGCTAGTAAGTATTTTAGCTTATAAAAACGAATTAAAATTCACATAACAGAAAACTATGGTAAAATAGACAATTCAGCTACATTCAGAATATTTCAAATATTATTCAAATACAGCTTTTATCTAGCTTCAGTATTGTACTATTACAACCATTTTCATACGAATTTTTGAGGGAATATATTTTGAATTCTCATGGGAAGAGAAAAGTAGGTAAATCATATGGTAACTGATTAGCCTTTTATGCAAATAGCAGGTTTTTTCCACAGTGTATGCAGTTTTTTTTATTTCCATCAGCAGCACACAAGTTTTCTAATTTATGTTCATTCTCACTAATAAATGTTAATGCCTTTCTCTCTGTTTGTGGCTGTCCTAATGGATATAAAATGATGTCATATAGTGGTTTTGCTTTGCAGTTACATAATGATGGAAAGCATTTTTATTGTATTTTTTTGTTCATGCATAAGTCTTTGGGGAAAATATCTATTCAGATTCTTCACTCTTTAAAAATGGTATTATTTTCCTTATTGCATGAGTTGTACTAAATCTCTATACATTTTAGATATCACTCTGTCAGCAAGTGTATGATTTTTTTCTAACATAAGTGCAAAATTTTCCAACAAAGCATGATAAATTATAGAAGAATGGTATGTCATGACCTAATGGGGTTTATTCTAACTATGCAATTATACTACATCAGAAGGCAAGACAGAAAAATCATACACTCACCTAATGCATTTTTACAATAATGACTTTAAATAATCAGTTAGCTTTAGTGGATAGAAATATAGAAGATTTTGTTTTTGTTTCATTAATTTCTCTGATATGCTTTTTTATATAAATTTGGGTTTCTAAGTAATATTTATTCTCCCTGAAGAATTCTTTTTTTCATTTATTTTATAGCCTGGTTCTACTGATGATAAATTCACTCAATTTTGGTCTGTTTGAGAAAGGCTTTATTTCTACTTCAGTTTTGAAGGGTAATTATAAAGGATACAGAATCTGCCAGGTATGGAATTTGTTTACATGTAAGTGGTAGGTTACCTATTTTCAATTTTGAAAGTTACAGCCTTGGAGTAAATTTGTATCATTTTCCATGAGTCATTTTAGCTTCAACTTTTCGAGGAGCCACCAAACTGTTCCTCCGTTTTCCTGCCATCACTACATAACGGTTAGAGCCTCTCCACATTAAATTAACACTCAGTACAGCCTTCTTTATACCATCTTAGGAGCATAAAATTTTATATTATTGTGAATATTATTTACCTTTCTCTAGTGATTGAAGATGCTCGCCACATTTTGCATAGGGTATTGGAGATCTGTCTAGTCAAGTCATTTGCCCATTTCAAAATTGGGCTTATCTTTTTCACTGTGGGCTAATTACTTCTGCCTCAATATTTGTCCTTATTTTTGTCTTACATTTCTTTCTGTGTGAGCAGTCTTCATACATTGATTATTGTTATGGTTGTTGTTATGGTTATTGTTATGATCATGGTTAGGATTGCTTTCACTATTTTATGCATAGCTGGCCTTCTTTACCTGCACTTTCAGTTCAGGTAAAGACATAGGCCATCGTGCAACACCTTGAACAATATTCCTGCCTTAAAGAGCATTGTCTTTGGGGAGATGCCATGGTTCATGCCCTTTGAGGCCCTAAATGCATGTGGGCATCAAATAGATCTACACACAGACGCAAAGGACAGTGCATACTACACAAAGCTGTTTGCTCACTATATATATGAAATTTGGAAACTGAAAAAGAAACAAGCCATTGTCTTAATTCAGTGACTCTATACCAACAATCTTGGAAATTTTTTTTGAGGATTCTGGGCTTCTGGGTTACTGTGCTGCCCCTCTTCCTTTTCATTTTTCAGGCTTTTCACTGTTAAGTTCTCAATTGTGGTACAGAGCCTGCCTCCTGGGTTACTTGTGGAATAGTCCCTTGCATTGTTCTTACCTTCCACCAGTCTCTATTCTGTGTGTTTCTATCCTTCCACCCGTCTTTGTCTTGTAGGCCTCTGTCCTTCCACCAGTTTCTGTCCTGCATCTCTATCCTTCTACCAGTCTCTATCTTGGGTCTCTGTCCCTCCACCAGTCTCTCTCTTCTTCTGTGAAGAAATTCAAGCATCTTGCTTTTGCATGTGTGTGGGGAAGGAACCTGATTATTCAGGACCCTTTCTTTCCTCTAACTTCTCAAATCTCCCCTCCCAACTCTAACAGTTATTTGAAGATAAACCTGGCTTTGTTTCTCTTCTTTAATGGAAAATGAAGCTCAAAAGCCTTTGTCTTTGTCTCTCAATTATTTGTCTGCCACAGAAGTACAAATGCTGAAAAACTCAGCCTCCAGAATAGCAAAATAAGGAAGTGGAGAACATCAAGGATTCTAGAAATGTCCTTTTTAAAAAGGAAATAAATTTTTTTAAAAAAAGAGGAGCTAAAATAAGGAGGGTAACTTGAGGCCAGGCCCAGGTCTGTATTTAATACTACCCTTGTCCAGCATCTCAGCGTCTCTTCTGTGGTAGAATTTTACTGTCCTGCACTCTGTCTGGGACCCATTACTCTCCACTAATGTCTTTTCAAATTTAGGATACATATAGAAAGAACCACAGGTTACATGAAAGATCATAAGAGGTAACTGGCACCAATTAAGTGACTAATAAATAGTACCTAATATTAGTATTTCAAATTATTTTAACAGTTGGAAGGTTCACATAACATTTACATTCTCTTTTTTTGTTGTTTTTCCAGCAGAAAAGAACCTCTTTTTATGAAACCTTTCTTTCAAAAATATATAATAACCTCAATTTTCTCTTCCATTAATCCCTGTAGCTTCTGCTTTGGTTTAGAATTTCATCATCTCTCATTTGCGCAATTTCGGGCACCTAGTAACCCGTCTCCCTAGCAACAGTTTCCACTCTACTCAATGCCTGAGCGCTGACTTCCTTCCCTCACTTCCTATACCCTCTCACTCTTCCATCTTCCTGATCAAATAAATTTTAATGCCACACACATAATGCATGGTACAATATTGTTTGTGTGCCTGGCCAGACATTTTTTGCATATGAATGCATGTTTCTTTAAAGTTGAAATGATAGCTATGTATAATTCACATTCGGATTTTCAACTAACAGTAATTTTACATGTACTTTGGAGACTGCTAAAAAGTCCTAACAGTTGTGTTTCTGGATAGCAGAAGGATTTATCAGGTGAAAAAGTTCTTTATTCATTTAATTATTATAGAAATTCAGAGTATTTTCAATTCTTCAAAGTAGTTAAAAGTGATATTACTTTAAAGGTGTGAGTGTATGTTGATGTGTATAATGAAATTTTTGATGAATTTCATTATAAGAAAAACCCTATAGGATGAGTTCCATGGGGCAAAAATTGAAAATATTTTATAACATTTCATTATGATACTAGTAGATTTCCAAATGCAGTGGCTCAGTCTCCACTGACCCTTGTGTATTACTGTATAATTTTTTCAAAAGACATAAGAACTTCTCATTATTGTTTAACCTAATTTTGCATTTAAGAAATGAAACATTTCCTAATATAATTATTATGAATCGAAAGCAATGATTTGTTTTAATGATTAGCAAGGTTCAAATTATCCTTATTTGTTAATATGTGCATTATATACTGCACATATTTTGGAGAGAGGTAGAGGGAGAGAGCGAGAGATTGTCTGACTAACTGATTGATTGACTGATTTGGACCATAGCTATTTATTGTTGAGGTTAGAAAGAATACCTCATAAATGTAGATAATAATGACATGCCTATGATATTTCCTGTGATTTTTTTTGTTTTTATTATTTTGTTATTGTTCTTGGTGAAGGATTTCTTTTTTCTTTTCTCTTTGTACTTTTTCAGGCCATTAATCTCCTTAGTTTCTTGCATTCTTTTCCTTGTAAGGAGTTTTATGAAATCTTTTGTCCCCATTATTGAAAAAAACATGTAATGGAAAATAATGTAAGAGCATGAATTCTTGGTTAGATGTGTTTCTTTTGTGTTGAAGCTACACCCCCATAGCACACACTCGAAGAGAGACCTACTCTTAGAGTACCTTCTTAGCTCAAATGATAA
This sequence comes from Hydrochoerus hydrochaeris, assembly GCA_004027455.1. Lineage (NCBI taxonomy): Eukaryota > Metazoa > Chordata > Mammalia > Rodentia > Hydrochaeridae > Hydrochoerus > Hydrochoerus hydrochaeris. Next base: position 90,543 of record PVLA01006934.1, read on the forward strand.
TAATAGCCCCAGCTAATCTAATCACTCAGAGACTCCCTGAAGAGATAGATGTGCACAGCCAGGTACAGTCATGTACCCCATCTCTATTTTCTCTTTCCTGCACTTTCTTTCTTGTATTATGTATGTGACGCTGAAATTGATTTGATCAAGACGTTGAAAAGTGGGAAGGGAAGGGAATCAGTCCTTAGGCAATGAGTGGAACTTGTTGCCAAGGAGACAGGTCCCTGGGCTTCTCTGAGTACCACTTAAGTTGACTGAGACAGGTCTATTGTAATCTGAGGTTTTCCTAAACGAATTAATGCATCCTCGATAGAGTGAATGCCTAGCGGCTGGAGTGTTTTATTTATCTCTGTTCCCTCCCATTTATGGCTTGACTGGGGACATTTAAAGTTCATATTGAGAGAAGGCACAGGACATCATGCACCGGGTGCAGTAATTTCGGAAGGTAAATGCCTACCGGTATGGTATTTCCAAGTAAGGTCAGGCATTATGACTTCAAATGTGCTCTCAGGTCCTCAGAGCAGGATGCTAGGGAGGAAAAATAGCATTAAATGTGAGATAATGAATTAGAAAAAGTGACCTTCATTAAAATGGGCCCTACAGAATCACCACCTACATTTAGAAATGTTCCCTCTCTTTCTTTCCTGGGACACATGAAAATAGATCTTGGAAAAATTGCCAAAGCTGTGCTATGTGATGGACCTGTACGTGTTTAAAAAGTTTGTCATTGTCTGGCTCTTAATTTTTTAAATTTATCTCTATCTCATATTTTGAGATGCTAGTATTAATGGTTTAATCTTTTAAATCTTCAATAAATGTCCATTGTATTGGCACTATATAGACATAAAATTTAAAATTTTGAGACAACACTTATACATTTATAGACACATGTAAAATGAGACAGAAGGATCCAATATGCTCTTATTCAGTGTCTCCCATTAATAAAATCCCATAAAACTATAGAATAATGTCACATACATGGTATTGATACTGATGCAGTAAAGATGTGAAACATTTATACCGTCTGTGAGGATTTCTCAAAATCCCTTTATATAACCACTTTCACTCACCTACCTACCCATTCCCATCTTTAATGACCACTAATCTGTTCTCAATTTCTATAATTTCAACACTTTCGCAGTTTTATGCAGAATCAGGCATGGGAACACATGCCTGTAATCCCAATACTCGGGAGGCTGAGGCAGGAGGACTGTTATGAGGAGTTCAAGGCCAACTTGGGCTACATAGTGAGGTCATGACCAGCCTTAACTCCACAGTGAGAGTTTGTCTCAAAAATATTTAGGCAAAGACAAGTTGAGAATATGTAACCTTCTGAGTTTAGCTTTTTTCTTCCAATTGGAATAATCCTTTCCTAATTGGAATAATTCATGTATATTGTTTGTTTGTTTGTTTGTTTGGTTAGTCTTTTTGAGACATAGTTTCATTATGCAGTTCCGGCTGGCTTTGAGCTCACTTTGTAGTCCAGGCTGGTCTGGAACTCACAATGATCTTCCTGCCTCAGCCTCCCGAGAGCTGGGATTACAGGTATACACCACCATGCCCGGCTTCATATAGGTTGTTATATGTATAGATAGTCCATTCTTTTTTATGTTGGACAGCGTTCCATAGAATGGATGTCCCTCAGTTTGTTTAGATATTAATTCATGGGTGTTTGGGTTTCTGTCAGTCCACTTGCCATTGACATACGAAATATTTAAGACAGTAAATGTAATACGAGGAAAGTTTTACTTTAGCTCATTGTTTTGGACTTTTCAGTCCACGGCTCAGTGGACTCAGTGCTTTTAGGCATGGAGGGCTGGGGAGCAGACATGCTGCAGGAATAAGAAACCATGGCTCCAAACATCCTCCTGAAGTAACCCTAAGACCTCCCACCGGACCCCAATCATTACTGTGTCCAGCACCGCCCCAGGGCAGAGTGTCCAGAGGAGGCTGTAACAAAGGGCCTTGGAGAAGATTCCAGATCCAAGCTACAGCAGGGTGGTTTCCAGCTCCTGGAATAGGAAGAACTATTCTATAGCATAGATTGTCACCTAGATGGGAGTTTTCATTTCTCTGGGATCAATGCTCCAGAGTGCAAACCTTGGATAATATAGTGATTGTATCTGGGGCATTTTAAGAACTGATACTTGTCCAGAAGACTGTATATAGCTCGTAGATTTCCACCACTGTGTGTGATGTGTGAAGGATCCAGTTTCTCCAAAACACACTTTGCGTTGTTATTTCTTTCCCTTTCACTTGGTCCCTTATGACTCTGACGGGGAGGTATATGCTCTGGCTCTGACTCCAGCTTGGGTACCTCTCACATGTGCAGACATTAGCCATCTTTTCATGTTCTCATTTTTCATCTAGATACTTCTGCAAAGTGTCTCTTCATCTTTCTGCCCACTTTTCCCATTTTGTCTTTACTTTTGAATTTCAAGATTTCCTTGTGTATTCTAAATATGAACTTTTCGTCAAAAATGTAGTTAATAAATGTTTTGACCCAGTCTGTCCGTGCTTTTAACAAGTCCTTTAGAGAGCCAGGAATGGTAATAGTAACAACCTGATGATTAACTGAATCATGGTCATTATGTTCAGTGTCCAACTTAATAACTTCTTTTATAGCATTTGCTTTCTGGTTGAACTCTTGTTTTATTTGCATATCCTGAAAGTAGCCTCTCTGTTTTTCTAAAATTGTGTGCTTCTAATTTATATTTTAGCATGCTGTCCATTTTAAGGTGGTTTGCATAAGGTGAGAAGTGGGCCAATATTCATTGTTTTGTCTAGGTGTTCAATTGTTTTTATACTATTTTTTGGAAAGATTCATTGGCTTTTGCTCCTTTGTCAAAACAATGGTCACATTCATGTGATATTATGTTTCAATTTCTCTATTCTGCTTCGTTGTTCTTCACATCTGTCTCTACCACTATTACACACTCCAGTGTTTAAAGATACAACTTACACAAAATAAGCATCTTTCTTCAGCAGACAGAAGACTGAATACAGGGAATGCTTAGCTGCTTTCTGGCCCCCTTTTAAACTGTATTGTGAGGGAAGGTCTTGCTAATTTTTCAAGACTGGCCTTGAAGATTCTCCTGCTCCAGCTCCCAAAGTAGCTTGGGCTACAGTCATACACCACTGTGGCCTGCTACTGTGCACCTTCTTAAAATGTACACCTCTGTGTTTTTCACTATGTCCACAAAATTTTTCAGCCATCACAATTACCCAATTCCAGAACATTTTCATTAGCTCAAAATGAAACCAGTCTCCATTTAATCTCCCCTCCATTTGAAACCCTCGAGGCTGCTAATCTACTTTCAAGTTCTAATAAGTTTTCTATTTTGTGTATTTTATATAAACAGACTCATGACAGATAGCGTTTGACCTTGGGTGTCTGTCATGTCTATTTTTGTTCAATTCACATAATTTTTTCAATATTTATTCATGTTACAATACTCATCCATATTTATTTTTCTGCAAGGAGATACATTATTATTTATTATTCACTACCAAATTTTGTTTATGCATTCTTCAGTTAACGTGCAATAGTTTATTTCCATCTTTTGGCCATTACGACTAGTGCTGCTGTGAACCGCCATGTACAAGCATTTATTTCAGTATCTGTTTTAAAATATTTTGGGCAAATACTTAAAAGTAAAGCTGTGGAGTCACATGACACGTCAGTGTTAACACATTTTAGGGCAGTTGAATGGTTTTCCAATACGACACGGCGGCATCATTTCACCTTCCCAACAGTCATGTAAGAGGGAGTAACTTCTCAACAGTTTCAGCAATGCTTGTTAATGACCAACGTTTTAGTGGGCCGTTCTAACAGAGTAAAGGGGTCTCATCATTATTATGATGGATATTTATCTGATACACAGTGAGCATACTTAGCTGTAGTTATTGGCCATTTGGATATCTTCTCTAGCAACGTGTATTTAAATATGTTGTTCAGTTTTACTGCTTACTAGGCTTTGTGTTTTTGTTTTGTTTTTGAGACTTGCTATATACTTCAGGCTGGCCTCGAACTCACTGTGTAACCCAGGCTGGACTCAAACTCACAGCGATCCTCCTGTCTCAGCCTCTGAGTGCTGGGATTGCAGGCATGCACTACCATGCCTGGCTGGTCTTGTTATTATTATTTTAGCTGTTAGAACTGTTTAAATTTTGGCTACTGGACTCTTATCAGCTATTTTATTTGCAAACACTTTCTCCTAATCTTTTGACTGTCTTTTCACTTTTTCACAGTGTACTTTGAATCACAACAATTACTTAATTTTGGGGAAGTCAGTTTAATAATATTATGTCACTGAAGTTTGTATTGTTCTCTCTATGACCTATGGCCAGATATGACCTTGTCTAATGCAAAGTTATAAAAATGTAAGTTTATTATTTCATCTAAGTACTTGGGGTTTTGTGTATATTTCAGTTTTGTTTGCTTTACTTTCAGGCTTTGTTCTTTCATTTAATCTAAAATCAATTTGCAGTTGATTTGTTCCTCTGGTGTAAGGATCAGTTTCAGTGTTGGCATCCAGATTTTCAGTTTGCTGAGGCCATTTGTTGAAAATACTATCTTTTCCCACATTCAGTTGTTTTGAAGCTCTTGTTGGAAACCAGTTGTTCACAAATGTATCAGATTATTCTTCACATCTCAGTTGGATTCCATTGACCCAAACAACTACACTCGTACCAGCCCTACATTTTCTTCATTACTGCCAGATGAGAAATGTGTTGAATCTGTAGATTAATTAGGAGAGTATGGTCATCTCAACAGTATGAATTCTTCCTGCCAAGAGAAGCAGGGTATCCTTCCATTTAGTTATTTGAATTTCATCACATACTTTTTATAGCATCGAGATAATCCTGTCACCTTTGTATATTGTTTTATTAATTAGGTGAATTATGTTGATTTGCCCATGTTAAACAACTGTTTCATTTCTTTACCTATTTTGTTATAGAGCATATCATCATTTTCCATGTTGCTGGATTTGGTTTTCTAGTCTTTCGTTGACAATTTTCACAGGGACATTTGTATATAATGTTCATTTCTTGGGATGTGTTTTCTTGTTTGTTTGTTTTGTTTTGTTTTTACTTTTGGTACCTGGGCTATACTGGGCTCATAGAATGAATTGTAAAATTTCATTTTCTAACATTTTTAAGAGTTTATAAAAGATTTGTATTTTTCTTTCTAAACATTAGCATAATTGTCCTTGAATATATTTTTAGCCTTTAGCTTTTCTTAGTGGGAAGATTGTTTATTATTATTATTATTAACAAATCTAATTGCTTATAATTCTACTGTGATTTCTTTTTTTTTGCTAGTTTCAGCAATTTGTGTTTTATGGAATTTTTCTCCTTTCTCCTAGGAAATGTTATGTGTTAGTATATAGATTTTTTTATGTAAGTTCTCCTTTAGTATTTCTGACTTTAATAATTTACACTATGTCTCTTTTGTTGTGGTTTGCATACCTGTATGTTTGCCAAGTTTGTCATTTTTTCAAACAACCAATTTATCATTTGTTGAGCAAATCTCTATTGAGTTTTTTATTCTATATTTATTTCCACTACACTATTGATTATTTCATTTTTTGCATGACTTACCTTCCATGTGCTCTTCTTAAGTTCTTTTTGTACCCTGGGGATGTTTGTTTTGTGGTACTGATGATTCAGCTCAGGCAATGCTAAATTATATCGCCGGCCCTTCTTTTATTTTATGGTAAACGAGGATCTCACTGAGTTGACCAGACAGAACCGGGCTCAAATGTGCCAGCCTCCTGCTTCAGCTTCCCGAAGAGCTGGGATTGTAGACATGCATCACTGTGTCTGGACTATTTCTTTTTATTTTTTAAGATGGAAAATAAGGTTATTCACTTGGTATCTTCTTTTTTTCAGATATGTATTTACATGTATATTTTTCCTCTAAATACTGCTGTGGGGTGCCCTCTAATTTGGTGTAGTGTGTTTTTGTTTGCACTTATCTCAAAGCCTCTCTTTGTTTTCATCTTGCTCTCTTGCTGTAGTTATTAAGGAGTAGGCCATTTAACTTCGTACACTGATGATTCCCTCACTTTTTGTGTCTTTGAGTCCTCATTCTATATACGATGCAAATCCTTTTGAATTTTTTGAAAATCATTTTGTGGCTTAGCATATGGCTTCCTGGACAATGTTTTGTGTGCACTTGAAAAGAATGTACAGGAGGCTGTGTCGGGGGGGAGTGTTTCGTATTTGTCTGTTATGTCTAATTGGTCTATTGTGCTGTTCAAGTACTCTATTTCCATGTTAATTTTCTGTCTAGTTGTTTTATCCATTACTGAAAGCGCAGCATTGAAGTAACTAACAATTATGGTTGAATTGTTTATCTCCCAGCAATTCTGGGACTCTGTCATTAGATGGATATGTTTATAACTGTTTTATCTTTCTGATAGTATAAAACATGCTTCTTTACTTTTAACGATAATGTTTTACCCCAAAGAGGAGGGTCCCTAACGTTAGTGTAGGTGCTCCAGCTGTCTTTCGGTAGTGTTTGTTTGGTAGCATTGTTTTGCTTTCCACGTGCCTCATTCATGTCTTTGTTTCTAAAGCATATTTCATTCAGAGTCTATATTTTCCATTAATTCTTCAACATATTTCATTTTATTTTAATTAGTTTACACTTCATGGAAGTAGAGCTAATGAAAGATTTTCAACTGCCAATTTGCTCTTTTTTTCTGTATCTTGTGTCATTTGTGCTGCTCTGCTCCTCCTGTAAATATATATTCCTGTGTGTTAAATATATATTCTATTGTGTGTGAAGCATACATTTTATGGAGTACCATTTTGATCCTTTCTCTTTTCTTTGACAGTATATGTTTAAGTTATTTTCTTTGTGGTAGCCTTAAACATTATCATTAACAGCTTAATTTATAACAATGAGGCATAGATTAATACCAATTTAAGCATGCACTACAACTTTGCCTCTTCACAGCTATGTTCCCTCCTCTTAATTTGTACCTTTTTCATATAAATTGCATCCTTCTAAATCCCATCAACACAGATTTATGAATATTGCCTTCGGCAGTTGCAATTTTATTTGATAAAAATAAAAGGCAAAAATTCCATTATGTGGTATTTTATGCTTACCTAAGTAGTTGCAGCTACTACATCTGCTTATTTCTACTGATCATTTGATTTGAGCCTGATAAATTCCATTTAGCATAACTTGTAGCTTAATCTTACTAACAACAAGCTCTTAGATTTGTATGTTTCTTTTTATTGCTTTTTATATCTAGGAAGATATTAATTTGTATTAAATTTTGAAGGATAATTTAGCCTGGCTCAAAATATATATGTTTAATGCACATATAAACATCACCTTATTGATGTTTTCACAAATTATGTAATTTGTGAGGCATTAACATATCTTCTAGTCTTCAAATATGGCTTCTTTGAGTTCTTTGAAATAACTGATGTGAAGTAGTTGGTCTAAATTACATGCGTAGTGAGCTCATCTTACAAGGCATCTGGCCTCCTGCCGGAAAGTTTCTGTGGATTTCTTTTATTCTTCTGTGAGCCCCACATCTTGCCTCTTTGCACACCTACTAATTTTTTTTAAAATCTAACCTTTTAAATTATTTATGTCATCTCTGTAGATTATATTGCTACATCCCAAAGGACTTCCTTTTATTGTTGCTTGATGATCATCTTGATTGTTTAGTGAGTTTTCTAAAATATTCTTATAGTTTAGGGTCAGCACTAGGGTTTTGGTATTTTCATTCTATTTTCTGAACTATGTAAACTTCTGCTCATTTTCATGGCCTTTCATTTCCCAGAGCACACACTCAGAGTTTTTAATCTGCTGTGGTCTGTTTTATGGTCCTTTGCGTAATATATGTGTAAGTGAACCGATGAAGGAAGGAAGAAAAGAATGAAACATCACAGCTGTTATTTTACTTTCAACTTACCTACGTTCTTCTTTTTGAAATGAATTTCTTAGTGACAACTCAAAACTTGGACATATTTTTTAATTTATTCTGCCACATTGCTCTGTACTTTCCTTATTGCTAAACCACTGATTTTTAATTTAATTATTGATATATTATTTCTTAAATTTAATTTTTTCTTTGTTTTCTATTAACTGTTTTCTTATCTGTCTTTCCCCATGAGATGCTAGAATGTATTTTGAAATCCTTTTTGGTTTACCTGCAGTGCTGTTATATATACTTATCTCTGAGTAGCTTTTATGTACAAATTTTTGCTTTCACACTTTTATTACAGTAATGTAAATTACTCAACTTGCATTTAGAATTTCAGGAGTAAATATACAACTTTTGCTTCAATGATCAAATGTTATTTAATACGGTCAATAGAAGAAAATTCTGTCCTGTGTTCTCTTGTGGTTTTTGTTCTCAGTCTTCTTTCCTGTTGCTCCAAAATTACTTCTTCCATTGCTTTATTTCTGCTTAGAGAACATTTCATCACACAGATACAGCACATCCCAAGTGAAAATTCTCAGGTCACCTGTACTTCAGTTTTTTTCTTGAACTGAAAAGTTCCTCTTTATTCCTAAAATGTATTTTATAAAGAAATAATCCAGCCCTGTATTAATAATTAGGAATGTAAGTGTGCTTTCACGAGGGATATTTCAGAGAGAAAGGAGGAGAGGAGAAGGTGGCCTCTCTGAGAGAGTGTGTGGGTACAAGCTGAGGCCATTCTGCACCATCCTCTGCCCATGAGAAAGACAGCACAGCTGCTTTTGTTCCTCAGAGACTGACTTAAGGGAAGCAGTAATGTTTCATGGTGCCTGTGTCACAGGGATCCTGGTGGTGTCCCGTAGGTAGTTAGCTGATACCCACTAAATTTTTCACCTGTGCCACCCCTCTAATTATGCTAACGTACTAAGAAATTTCTTGGTTGCACCTAATGTGTCAGGTTTATCACATAAATGTTTTCAGAATATTTCTGTTTTATTATTTTAATGCCCACAGTATGTTGGGTGATACATCATTTTTTCATATATGTAAATTTCAGGATCTTCTCTTTTTATGACTTGCTTACTTATAAGCTTATCAATCTTATTGATCTTTCTAAAGAATTTGTTATTAAAAAACATCCCCAACAAGGAAAAAATTCTTGCAATCTCATATAGCTTCACTGGTGAATGTTTTAAAAAGTTTAGGAAGATATTATGTTGATCTTACAAAAATATCATTAAAGAGAAAAGAAGGGACAATTTTTTCATAGGAGTAATTCTGATAAAAAATGAACACTTTATAGGAAAATTAAGATTAATTTCCTCATAAGCATGGATATAAAATTCACAATAAAATATTTGCATAGTAAATCCATAAATATGTAAAAAAGATATAATAAATCTTGGTATAGTGGATTTTATGAAAGCTAGGTTTAATGTTAAGAGTCAACTTATGTAATTCATTACTTAGCAAATAATGGAGTAAATTACAGAACCACCTCATACAATGCAGTGAAGCCATTGGATTAAATTCAACCTCTGTGCATGACAGCAAATAGCTTCCTCCAACTAGCACAGCACCAAAGACAAATCCACATACAAAGTCACACGTCGGTAAAGGGCTGAATGATTTCTATATAATTTAAAGAATAAAACACAGTGTCCACTTTATCATTTGCATTCAGTATCATACTTACGAATTTTGAAGGAAAAAGATCTGTACAAATTTTGGAGGAAAAGATATAGTGGTCTTTATTCAGAGGCAGCATGATCAAGTTTATGCAAAATCCTACAGGAACTAACAGAGTCTGTAGCTAACAGGGGACCGTAATAACATATAGAACAAAGAGCTCCTAGGCTAGGCAGAACAGAAACATGGAGAGCATGCAGACAATGGTGGTCGACTTAAAGATAAGACAATAGAAATCACCCAATTATATTCGCAGAGAACACATAGATTGGGAAAATGTAGACTGGTAAAATGTCTGGGACCTGAGACACTATAATAAGAGATCTGACCTTTATACAGTAGGTAGGTATTCTAGAAAGAGAGGAGGAAGCTAGCAGGCCTACTCAAAGAAATAGTGGTTGAAAACTCCTGAAAATTGGAATAAGATGTGCAGACAGACACTGAAGAAGCTGCATGATGCTCGCACAACAAACCCAGAGAACTGGACTCCAAGATAGGGCGTAATCAAACTTCAGCCAACTAAATAACAAAGGAAATCTTTAAAAGCAGTTGGAGAGAAACAACAACACCTGTAGGAGAAAAGCAATTTCAGGAACCGTGGACTTCTCAGCAGACGCCACGGGGCCCCAAGGAAGTGGCACAAGGGTCTTCAAGTTCTGAATGAAAAGGGTCACACTCCAGAATCCATATCTGCTGGAAATACATTTTAGGAGTAAAGAGAAACCGAGACCTTTTCAGGTGAAAAAAAAGCACTGCAGTTTTAGCGTCAACCTCTGTACTATAACATAAGTAGAGAAAATCTTCTAAATGCAAAGGAAGCAAAGAAAGTCAAAAACTGAGAAGAAATTTGTTTTAAAAATGAAGTCAGGGCTATTTTTATGCCCTCTGTGTGCAAGCTTTACCTCAGTATTGCGACTTTTTAAATTTTTTATCAAAATTTCATAGTTTACTTTTTTGTCTTTTGTAGTATGACATTTTAATTCATATTTATATGCTGTATAAAATATTTTTATTTCTTTATTGTCATTTTTGCAAAATCATTTGTTGAAAATTTAATCTTTACCCTATTGAGTTAAATTGGTATTTTGACTTAAAACACAGTGGACTGTGTGTGTGTGTGTGTGCGTGTGTGTGTGTGTGTGTGTGTGTGTGTGTGTGTTTTCCTGGGTGGAGTCTTTTAAGTAGTTCATCAATATTTTTTCCTTAGGCAACAAACATATTGTCTAATTTACTGTTGATTTTTAGTATATTATTTGAAAAGTGTTTGACTATCCTAGCAATTTCCATATGAATTTTAGAACAAAATAATATCAAAAATTATATTATAGGAATGTAACTGAGATTGTGTTGTAGTTATCAGACTTCCTGATAATTGAAACTAAAAGTGAGCTGTCTGATCTGTGATCTTATTTAAGTCTCCCTCAGTTTCTTCAATAATGTGTTGTAATTTTCATTGGGGTTCTCTTCCAAGTATTTTCTTAAATTTATCAGTAAAGGTTTAAAACTATTTAATGTCACTCTATGTATTATTTTAAATTATGATTTCAAATTGTTAGTTGTACATTGATATTTAATTGAATTTTTAAAAATATTTTAAAAAATATTTATTTGCTAATACATTATAATCAATGTTGTGTATTTCCTAGAAGGTTTTCAACAGAAATAGTCATTTTATGTACAAATAAAGGCAGTATTATCTGTTTTTAAGATCTTTTTTTTTTAAAGCTGTTATTTTTATGGGGTTTGCTAAAGCTCTTTCTCTTGGATTTGCTCTTAGTATATGGTTGTGGTAGATAGTGATCCATTCCCCATGGGGCCTGGCACATGTACATAACACACCCTAATTCTTTCTGAATTCCCTTCTTCTCCCTTTCCACCCCCATCTCAGGATCTCTTCCCATTTGAGAAACATCTATCTCCCTGCCTCTGATTATCTTTTATCTTGTACTTTATTTATATATTGGCTATAAATTACTATTTTACTTGAATTTATGGGGTACCATGTGATAATATGGTGTGTGCATACAATATCGAGTAATTAAGTCATAGTGGTTTACAGTTTTCTTACACTATTTTCTTAAACACTTGCTAATATTTTTATTAACATGTCATTGCTCATATTTATGGCAAGTAGTAGGACATTTCAATGGATGCAACATGTGTAGATCAAATAAAGGTAACTAACGTTTCCACCTCACTATCAAACCATTTAACTTCTAGTTGTTTGGTAAAGTATGCGGTATATTACTGTCTATGGTCTCCCAGTGGTTTGTGAAGCACTAGAATTTATTCTCTATATTCAACTGTGTTTGGATACCTGCATCTTACTTCCCACTGTTCTCTGTTTCTCCTACCCTTTCCAGCCTCCGGCTATCACGGTTGTAAATTCCAATCAGCTTTTTATGCTTTAATTTCCATAGATGAGAGATAACATGCAGAATCTGTCTCTCTGTGTCTGCTACGACTTACTTCATTTGATCTAGAGTCCTTCAGTTTTATCCAGTTTGCTGTGAATGACAGAGTACTGCTCCTTTTATGGCTGAAAAAATACTCCATTGTTGGATGAATGGCTAAAGTTCTAGCTCTTCGGTTCCACTTTTTAGGGCAGTCATTTATTCGTTGTTTTTCTTGATTATCACGCCTAGGACACACACAATACTGTTGGCTGAAAGTGGTAAGAGAGGGCATCCTTGTTGTACTTCTCATCTTAAGGAGAGAACACTATTTTTCTTTATAAAGTCTGATGATATTTGTAGGTAATTCATAGATGCTTTTAATCAGTTTAAAGCCATGCTCCTCTATTACTAATTCATTGATGGATCTTAGGGGTAAATGACTGGAATTTTCATATTCATTTTCTGCATCAGCTAAGATGACTCCATATTTTTGTCATTTATCATATATTACTTCAGTGTTATGTATTATTATGTATATTCATATAAATAAAAATTACCTTGATTTTTAAGTCTGCAGTTAACCTTATGTTTTAAAGATAAATTCTACTTGATACTGGCTGTTAGAAATTTTAATATTTCTCATTTCAACTCATTAATAGCTGACTATTTTTGCTTATATATTCATGATGGAAATAGATCAGCAATTTTCCTTACTTTTATATTTCTGCAAGATTTGATTTTTGTATCAAGGTAATGATGTATTCATAAAATTAGTAAGAAAGTGTGCAGAAAATAGCTAAGCTATAAAGCCTAGGATGCTCAATCCTGAATATGTCCCCACCAAAAGTCATGCTTTTAGAATTGCCATTTTGCCTGATACTAAGATTTGAGCTCTTATGCCATAGGATAACTCTTCCTGGTAAGAGCATTTTTATCTTCCTAAGCCCTTGAACCACAGAGAACCAGTTTAACCAGAGAGCTTAAGCTACCAAAATGTTCATGGTGCAAATATTGTGGTTTTGCTTGTTTGTTTTGTTTTGTTTTGTTTTGTTTTGTTGGGGGTGGCTAAATGCTGACTAGCCATGGTTAGTCATGTAGGTGCTGCATACCTTCGTGACTGATCTGCAGTAAATACCCTTGTCCCCAAAGCTCATGTGAACTTCTCTGGTTAATAACAGCTCTGGATTATCATCTTTTTTTTTGCTAGGAGAATTTAGCACATCCATGAAGCCCCTTCAGGGAAGAGCAATTAGAAGTCAACACTTGCTTGCTTGTGGTCTGTGTACCACATACCTTTGTGGTGGTGGTGGTGGTGTTAATGTTCCCTTTTACTGACCAAAATTGAACAGTCTCTTTCAGTCCTCAGAGGATCTGAAGGTGACTTCAAGAATCCTGTCCACAAGTTAGTATCACAAGTGGAATTCATGAGAATAATTCTCACAGAAAGATGCTAATTTTGCTTTGTCTTGTTTTGCTTGGAAAAAGGAAAATAAAGGAATAAAAAACCTGTGAGGTATAAATGGGTACCAAGTCACCCACTTTATGGGATGTTATTTGTCTTGTGACCAATTTCTGAAGGAGAAAAGTTAAGATTTAGGAATGATGCATCCAGTTCCTAAAGACTTGACTCACTGGATACTTACGGAAATTCAGACTAATGATTTAAAACATCAAAATAAAGATGTAAAATAATATCTTATTTTTATTTATAATAGCTAAAATTAAAATAACAAGTATTGGTAAGCATGATTCTGGACCTGTCCCAAGCTAAATTTTGATCAATCTTAACTATCACTCTGTGATGGTTAAATTAGAATATTTATTTGACTGAATTTCCTAGGAAAGGAATAAAGCACATTATGAATATGTAAGGGCATTTTCTTTTTGGTTTCATTTTTTGGTACTGGGGATCGAACTCATGACCTCACACTTACCAGGCAAGCGCTTGAACCACTGAGCTAAATCCCCGGCCCAGGTATTTTCAAAGATAATTAACATGTGGGGCAGTGAACCAAGAGAGAAGGAGACTTCCCTGAATGATGAAGGGGCCATGATGGAACAAATCAGAAACAGAGCCCAGGAACACAGGCTCTTTGTATGTCTGACTGTCTGTCTGTCTGTCTCTCTGTCTTTCTCTCCTTCTTGGAGGCCAAATGGTAAGCAGCTTTCTTTGGCCCTGTTTTTGCTTTGCCATAGACCTACAGCAATGGAGCCAACCCAAAATGGACCAAATCCCCCCAAACTGTAAACCAAATAAACACTTGCTCGTAAAGCTAATTTATATCAGGTACATTGTCACAGAGAAGGAAAGTGAAGTGACAGTAAATTGGCACTGAGAAGTGAGGTTGCCACTGCAACTATATGATTCTGAAGCCTTTGGAAGCGGTGTGTGGGAGTTATTTAGAAACGTTTGAAGATCAGGCTGTAAATGGAGCTTAATTGGACACTTCTGGTATGAGACAGAAGATCAAATTTTTGATAGGAGTGTGGGCAGTAATGACTGTGCTCCTGAAGTTTAGGATGGGCATTAAGGACTCCATTGGGGATTGCACTAACTGTCATTTGTGATAGATTCTGTTAACTTCCTACACTTTTTCAGAGTCCCAGACACAAGGCATGGACATACAGGATTCAGTATCTGCTGCGCTGTGGTTTGATCTTGCTTTTTGTTCCCCCATTCCTGTCTTTTGCAGTGGGCATGCTTATGCCTCTCCGTTGTATCCCAGAACTTTGTAAGTTTTTATGGAGGCTGAGACCAAGAGATTATCTAGAGTCTCCAAGAAGACTTTAGGCTTTGAAGCAATACTGGACCTGTTGAGCCTTTTGTGACCTTTTGAGGTAGACTAAATGCATTTTGAATAATGAGATGGATATGAAAGTTTAGAAGGCTGGAGATAGAATCGAGCAATAGTCTGTGATGTTCCCCAAGAGGCTCTTTGTTTTGAAGACTTTGCTGACAACTGATGGATTTCAGGGAAGGGCTTGGATCAGGAGGAGACCACCTTTACCAATGTGTGCATCAATCGGATGAATTCTTAGTTTCACAGGCTTGTTAGCAGGTGGGACCTAATTAGGTGAAGTGGAGCAGTGACTTAGCAGCATATAATTTGGGTCTGATTCTCTTTCTGGTGGTTTCTTTCCCTGAATCTTTACTGCAACGAAGTGAGATGCTGTCCTCTGCCATACCCTCCCCCATCAAGATTATCTGCTGATTGTCTAGACTATTTGGATCAATTTAAACTAACTGCTCAAATATTTATCATTTATATGCAGTGAAAACTTCCCAGATCCTACCTTCTTCCTTTATGGATGTGAGTCACATATCATAGTTTTCTGTGGCCACCCACTGTAAAATAACACACCAGAACTTGTTCCTCCTGTCCAACAGCAATTTTGTACTCACTTATCAACATCTTTCTATCTCTTCTCAAGTTCTGGTTATCCCTATCCTGCTCTGATTTTCTGTGGGGTCTACTTTCTTGTACTTCACATATGAGATCCTGCAGTGTTTGTCTTTCTGTGCCTGACTGATTTTATAGAATGATCTGCAGTTTCATCTATGTTGTCACAAGTAACAAGACTGATTTTTCAAAAATTATTTTTTTCTCCTTTATACCATCAGAAAAAAAGTCGAAACAAGTTTCCTTTCCTGATAAGGATCTATTTTACATCAGTTATATTTTATAGGCTTAGCATCATAATTGGATTGGGAGGGATTTGGGACCTGATACATATCCTGTGTATTACAATCAAATATTTTGACAATATCATAAAGTAATAAGGAATGCTGATCTAAATTCAGTGCTGACACACATGAATAACATTGAATGGTTGGGAAATTTTACAAAGATCTGTGGTTCCACCTGAAAGGTAAAATTCTGATGAATAACTGGAATAGGAGGCTGCTTTTTCATCACACAGCCAAAAATAAATAGGCTTCAATCTCTGTCTATCCCCTAAAACTGTATTGTCTGGATTTTATACGGTACATATTCCAGTGCAAGGGTATCACTAACTTTATTCATAAAACTGCACCAAATGCAGAATATATTTGAATGCATCCCAAACAATATTAGCCTATGTGTAAATTGCAAAAACATGATGAATCAGTAGTACTTTTAACCCTTTATGACCCACATTTAGATATAATTTTGGAAATATCTACAATTCACATTTACATGCACTATAGTTTATGGCAAAGGCTTGTAAGTGTCAGGCAGGCATGGTGGTACACACCTGCAATCCCACCATTCGGGAGGTGGAGGCAAAAGGAATGCCTGTGCTAATTAGCCGACCCTGTCTCAAAAAAAAGAACAAAAAATGCTTGTGTCAGTTGGAATTTTAGACAAGACTTCCAGACATAGAGATACATCACCACCACTTGGGAGTTAGTTATTGGTTTGTTATTCAGCATTAATTGTGAATCTCTCCATGAATGACATGCATAAATCATCTTGAAATAACCATAATGTCTTGGAAATGTTAAAGAAGTATTCAAACTTAAAGAAACACAGTTCCCAGGAGCATCACAGCTGAGTGGAAATGGCCTTTTGAGGTGCGTGCTACAAGAGGAAAGCGAGGTGGGGTGCAACAATTGATGAGGGTCAACATTGGAACCCCCTTCGCAGCTGCCGTATTTTATTGTAAGATATGTGAAAAGTTTTTCACATGAGTAGCTCTTGATTGACCAGTGCAAAGCTGTTTGACTTACAAGTGGATAACAGCTTGTTTAGAAAGCTGCCTGTAGCTATAACCAACTGATGGGACAGATGTAAATAAAAATAAGAACAGTTTAGTTCAATATCCAAAATTTCTTGCTTTCTTCCTTGTAGTGATGAAATAATCAAACAACAAAACCTCTATGATTTGGGTATTTAAGAAGTTATGGAGAGGAACCAGTGGCTGGGCCATAATATCAGGCAGATGGGCAGCACTGTTAAGGCTGTTCAGATGGGGCATAGCTCTTTGAAAATCAATATGGAAATTTAAGATAAGTACCAAAGTAAGGTATGTGTATACATGTCCAAAGAATCTGCATAATTAAAAAGTAGCCAGAGCCAGAAAGTGGACATTGTGTGTGAAATTTTTAGGTAGCTGCCTTCATTAAGAATCAGATGTGTGGATAGTGCATCATTGATTGGATTACTATAGGCACTCCAAGTAGCATGCTGTATATGTCCTTGTAGACAAAAATGCTAAAAACATAATAAGAGGGATGCAATAGAAGGCTAATATAACAATTTGACTGACACATTATATTTAACAAAGAACTCACAGCCAATAATGTTCAACAGTGGAAAAAGATCTCACATCCAGTGGATGTCTCACATTGCATATCATGTACTGGTGAAAAACTGGAGGAGTTCTTGAAACATTATCTAAAATGAGAGTGGACAGAGGCAGGAAGGGTTGATTTATGAATGTGTACAATAAGAAGGCCAAGGAAGGGTCCTCATTTCATTCTCTCCCTTTTTCTAGAGAATCTGTCCACATAGAAAAGGGAAATGTGGCCATGTGCAGGTTGCTGAGGCAGAACCAGAAAACAGCCTTTTCCAGTGAGTCTGGGTCACTGGCTGACTGTGGGGGAGGAGAGCAAGAAGCCAAGTCCTCCCTGTGAGTTGGCACCAGCCTCTTCCAACTCACAGGCTGGGAGACAAAAAGAGCAAAGTCCCCCTCACCCTCTGTAAGTGACCAGATGGTCCAGAGAAACAGAGCTGTTGACGATAGCTACTGAAGTGAAGCACAGTGTAATGCTTGTGGAGCTTAGTCGCTGACCTTGAGGTGTAAAGCCCATAATCTGGTCACCTATTCAGAGGATAACAATATGCAGTGTAGCATCTAGGTGGTGTCTCCTTCTGGAGGTGGTGGCCATTGTTAATTCCCTATTACCTTGTTTTGAAGTCCTGCATCATTTTCATCATTTTGTTTGGTTGGGTTTTATTCTGCTTTGTCTTGTTTGATTTTATTGTATCCAATGCCATGAGCAGCTATTTCAAAGATAACGAGATATATTATTGTAGCCATTTTGGATTACTATTACCTTACTTTGAAGTCCTTTATTGTTTTCATTTATCTGTTTTTATTAGTTCTATTCTGCTCTGTTTTGTTTGAATTTTACTATGTCTGAAGTTATGGGCAGTTATTTTGAAGACAAGAAGCATTATGTTAACCATTGTTGATTTCCTCTTGTTTTGAAGTTCTGTATCACTTTCTCTGTTTTGTTTTGCTTGGGTTTACTCTGTTTAAAATGAAATTTACAAGCAAAGGGAAATGCTGCAGTTCTTCTCCTCATGACCTTAACAGTCTTATCTTGTTATTTCTTCTTTGATAGATGTGTTATTTACAAATTTGTTGTTTAATATCCCAGTATTGAGGATATTAAAGATATAATTGTGTCATTAATTTCCAGTTTAATGCTGTTTCTATCTGAAAATCTGTGCTGTATGATTTCAATCCTCTTGCATCCATTGAAAAAATTGTTTTCCATTTTCTGAGACCCATTCTTTCATGTCTTTTACCAGTTTTCTGGTGTTCACAGTAGGATCCTGTCCAGAATCTCTGATCCTGTTAAGAAGTCTGCAGATATCTGTGATTAAAATTTAAATTGAAGTTCAAAAAGAGTCAAGTATTACTTATCAGAGAAGTTCAAGTCAAAACTATAATAAAATACCACTTTACAGCTGTAACAATGACTACTATAAATTATATTTTTAGAAACCAGAAAGTAACAAATGCCAGTGCAATATGGAGACAGTAAAACATTTATACTCTGCTTGTAAGAATGTAAAATGGGATGAACCTATGAAAAATTATGCAATGATTGTCAAAAAATTCAAAGATGTTTACCATATGAACTCATAATTTCAGTTCTAGATATATGCCCCAAAAATTGAAAGCAAGGTCTTCAGTAGATATTTTTACATCCGTAGTAAAAATAGTACTAGTAGAGTTCATAGTAGAGTTAGTTTATAGTAGAGTTATTCACAGTAGCTAAAACATAGAAGAAACTCAATTGTTCACAAACCTGAATAAATAAAAATATAATAAAAACTATGCCTACAATTAAATAAGCAATATTCATTCTTTTAAAAGGAAAGAAACTCTAACTATGCAACAACATGGATAAAGCTTGAAGTCATTTTGCTAAATTAAATAAGCCATTCCTGAAAGGTAATTTCCATGTGATGTCCTCATGGGACATATGAACAGTGGTCAAAGTCCCAGTTCAGGAAACACAGTGATGGCTGTAAGGAGCTATAGAGTGGAGGAAGAGAGACCGACTGCTTAACAGACATAGAATGAGACTTGTGCACGATGGAGGATCCTAGAGATGGGTGTTGGCAATGATTACATGGCGGTGAGGTTTTACCTAATGCCACTTAACCGTGAACCATATAAGTGGTTGAGATGTCAAACTCTGTGATGTGTATTTTTCCACAATGAAAAGAATTTTTGCAAATTTAGAAAAGGTTTACTCTTTTCTTCAGACATGGCTAGATCTCAGGATAAGATCAGGGTTAAAATAGAAGGAAGGAGCCTATTTGGATTTATTGGGCTAAGAGGTGCACAAAGAGTAGAAGGAAAAGTAAAGCTATAAAGAAGTATAAAAGCAACTAACTAAAAGTGGAAGGTCAGCTGGGTGCAGCGGAGCACACCTGTAGTGCTAGCTACTCAAAGGCTGAGGCAAGAAGGCAGGTGGCAACTTGATGCTAGGACTTCAGAATCAGCCTGAGTAGAAAGATTTTAGTTCTAAAAAGACTTTATTTCTTAAAAGGTCATAGAATTGGAATTCCATGAGGATCAATGGAACAATACATTTGAGACATTGATTTTTCTAGGGAACGCGAACTACTGAAAATATGGGCTGGTAAGTGGGACATTTGGATGTGAGATTTTGGAAACATAGACTTTTATTGGTCAGGAATCAAGTATGATTGTGACTTCCCATTAATGATTCACTCGGAGCAACAGTAGAGTAGTCATTCATAGACAGCTGTGTGGTGGTGAAACTCAGGGTGGGCGTGATGATCTTGAAAGAGAAGTAACCAGCCAGTTACCGTGCCTGTGTGACCAAGCAAGATTCCTGGGTTCTCTGAATTCCTGTGCGCTTGTTCCTATGTGGTTGTTTTCCAGAGACTCCAAGGTTGCAGTAGCATGGCTAATTGATGGAGTGCACCCTTCTGTGTACATCAGCCAGTCTCTGCCTGTGAATAACCTGTAGATGACGATCTGCTTGTTGATGTCTTACCAATGAGTCCAGCCTCAGTCTTACTCCTCAACCATCGTCTCATTCTGCTTTGTCACTCATCTTCCTTTACAGGTCCTTAGTATTTGGACAAGGCACTAAGATCACTGATATAGCTCCAGGAGGGAAAGAAAAGGCACCTGTTTTCTGTGTGTATGTGTGTGTGCGCGCACGTGTGCATGTACATGAATGCATGCATATGTATGAATGTTAAGGCTGTTGAACTTTGAGAAATAGTGATCAGATTGACAGGCTGAAGAAACATCAGGGAAACTGAAGGAAGAAAACAAGTAATGTGGCCTCAGACTCCTAAAGTTTTGCATTGGCCCCTGGCTGCATTTTTACTCCTAAGGTGCTGGGGAAGGATGCAGAACTCACGGTCAATCATGTGGCCGGGTACAGGGCAACAATGTTTAGAACCAGGGGATCCAAGGGAAAGCGCTCTAATGGTGCATTTTGCATAGGCTTTATTTCTGAAGACAAAGCCAGCCAGTGTGTCAGAGATCTGGGAAATAGACTCTAAGGGAAGAAAGAGACACAAAAGGGGGCCCTCTTCCTCAGGGGACTCTGGTAGGAGCACTGGCCACCCCTTTGTCTCTCAGCTCCTGCAGGCCAGCGGCGCGGAGAGATGGGGGAAGTTTGTTTTAGCCATCCTACTTGAGCTATCCCTTGTCCCTCTCTCTCAATTCAGAACCGAGAAGGCAATCCCAATCCTGAGTGGTCCACTAGGCTTTTCTGATCAATACCTACAAATATTTGTGGGTGATGGTGGGCCCCAGAATGAGTTCATCAGAACCCATACGTTTGGGACATCACAACATGGCATGAGAATGGAAAGCAGGCCGAAATTAGACTCACGATGCTAATGCTCTGAGGGCTGAAATGGTATTATCAGAAATGAAACAGAATTTCAACGCTGAACTCAGAACACACAGGTTTGGAAAAATTGATTCCATTTCCGTAACAGCCACTGCTTCCCCCATTAGCTTCATTTTGTGCTAATTTCACAAGGCACTTCACACGGACGGATCTAATGCAGGACCGTCCAAGGTTACACCACCCCGAATGTGCCTGGTCTATCTGAGCTCAGAAGGCTAATGCAGGGCACTTGAAAATCAAGGCATTTCAAAGAACATTGTGTCCGGGCTGTGTATGTGGAGAGGTTGTACGTGAACGCTGGCACGGAGCGTGGCATGGCAGGGGAGGGAAGCAGAAACCACTCTGTGTGCCGAGGCGTCTGCACACTGCTTTGTGTACCTTGTCCACCAAGGGTCTTCTTTGTGCTTTGCTTTTGCCCCATTCGTGCAGAAGCAAACTGCTGGAGGAGGGGTGCAGTGGGGGCTGGAGGGAGGCCGGGGAGCTAGTCCTCTATTCTAACCTCTCTGCCTATTCTTCTCTCTGGGCTCAAGAGCCCTAATCATCTATTTTATATTCTATTACAGTTCAGGCTTAAATCGCCTCCACTTAAGGTGCTTTAATGTGCTGATCTTCTACGGGAAGGTCTAAAGGGATCTCTAGTTTGTGGGCTGAATAAAAGTTTAACAAAAACCATCAGAGCTTCAGGATTCAGACAGGAAATCAATTAAAGTTGGGGCTGGACAATGAGCACTGAGTGAGTGAGGAAGATGAGTCATAGGGGAGACAGGATGCACAAGTTAGGAAAGTTTCAGGTAGCTCAATTAAGATTTCTGAAACGCTGAGGGCCACGTCCATCATCTCCTGTGTCCTGTACCTAGATTCTCCGGCCTCCAGCGGGTCAGGGGGTGCCTGGGAAGAGGGACCTGGGCTATGTGACAGGACTCAGAGGAGAATGTCTGTCCTGGGGTGCAGGGTGTTCTCTGGGAATCTGGTGTGCTGGTCTGTATTGGTGAGAGCTTTGTTTCTGAGAACAAATGTGTGGACCAACAGCTGGGAGGGGGCGTGTGCGAAAAAGAGGGAGGGGCGAGCCATGAGCCCTCCCGGAGAGAGGAGGGGGCTTCCGGCCCTACACTTCTTCTGTGATGCCTGGCAAGTTCTGTATTGTGCCTCTGTCTCCTTTAGGGTCACGGCAGAAGTGGGGGTGGAATGGCAGAAGGCTCACGCTTTGCCGACCCTCCCCAGCCGCTGACAGCCGCTCAGCAGGCATTTCTGTTCCACTCCTATGAAGACAGCCTTCAGTGGCTCCCCACAAAATGCCTCTCTGCCCATCTGCGCCCCATCCCAGTGCAACTGTGGGTGTGGCCATGTGGGATGGAATATTGGGGCCTTCAATGCAGGTGTGGCTGGCTGGAGACGTCCCGATCTTCTGTGATTTAAGATGTGGAATTAAAAGGCAGATGGAATTCGACAAGAGGTGAGTTGACTTGATAGAGTCAAGGGTGACTTCAAGAACAGCTCAATAAAATGAGTAAAAGAAAGAAAAAACATAGTCTTCTCAGTCCCTAATATCAGAAATGTGACTTGTATTCAGTGACAGCTGTTCCCATTTTGGATTTCTAGCCCCAAAATCATGCCTGGCTCAGGACTGGTCCAGGATGTCGGTATGTGCTACTCAGTCAAGGACAGGCCACCAGAGTTGCAATTCAGTTCTGCCCATTGTCACGTATGTGCAAGGATTTTTTGTCCTGTTCATGACAAAGTTGATTACAGTGGGCAGGGACTGATGTTTAACATTTGCTATAGTTTTCAACGTGGTGAGACTTGTGTGTTTGAAATTAGCGTTCTCAAGTAAAAGCTTGATTTCGGGCCCATCAGTAAAAGGCTGTATTTCTGAGAACAGCTTGTCATGAGTCACCGGTGCTGGTAGCTGCGGCGGGGAGGGGGGTCCTGGGGAGCCTGCACGCTGGTCTCTGCACTGCAGGGCCTGCTCTGCTCCTGCGCTAACGCTGGCCACTTGCGGCAGGCAGGAGGGGTGTGTGTCTGTCACTGTCGCCCCGCTGCTCCCTGCCTGTCAGCGACGTCATGGTTATTGGGGAACTGACCCTCGCTGATGGCTGCGGACCGAAACACCTCGCCAGCTTGCAGGAGCTGCGTACGCAGACCACTGACGCAGCCGCGGCTGGGGTTGAGACGGGGATGAGTATCCCAAATGCAGAGGTGAAATACAATTAAAATACCCTGATCACCTGAGAGTGATGGTGTGGAGTAAAAAGGCAAGAAACGCTTCACAAGACCTAGCTAAAGTGTGGAGGGGCCAGGGTAAATCTGAGCGTTGCTTCCTGCTGACAGCATCTACCTCCCCTCCCCC